>WTSP01019844.1:12327-24286 GCA_025331215.1 Actenoides lindsayi
CTGGCACCATTGCAGGTGAGGTTGGCCGGGGCTCTGAGCAACCTGCTCTAGTTGCAGATGTCCCTGCTCCCTGCAGGAGGGTTGGACTCGATGACCTTGAATGGTCCCTTCAACCCCAAACAAGTCTACAATTATTTTATTTTTTTTTAATTTTTTTTTAGAAATCACTGTGTCTTTTAAAAACAGGAAAGTAAAAGACCTTCCCCTTCCTTTAGGCGACCCTGCTGTGGAAGGGGAGGTTGAACTAGATTGCCTTCCAGAGGTCCTTTCCAACTCTACCATTCTGTGGTTCTCTATCCTTTTAAGATTGATTTATTCTTTCTTTTAACTAGGTTCTATATTAAGATACTGAACATGTCAAACATCCATTGTACTCAGACATTTTCAAATCAGAAAAGAAATTAGCCATGAAACCCATTCACTTGGAACCAAAGTTCTCAAATAATGAAGAGTGTCAGTAAGTAGGCAGCTGAAGAATTCAAGTTGCTACCCCCCCTTCTTCTTACCACCCCACCACAACAAAAAAGATGAACAAAAAGATCTTTCACCTGGCAAATAAAGACAAAAGTTTGCCGACCAGACCATTTGCGGCATCTACAGAACTTTTCAACAAGTTCATTCATGAGGTCTACCACGAAGGTTGATGTTGAAGCCATGTACAGCTTTTTTATCATTTCACTAACCTTGAAGGAATGAGAAGGAAAAAAAAAACAAAACAAAAATTACTTCTGACCACCAACCCCTACAAGTTTGAAATCCTACATTTACTTAGAGTGTTTTACCAGCTTGTAAGAAATCCAACGGACAGAAGACACTTTGTCTGCACAGAGGCTGAAAGCGATAGGTCTCAAGTAGTCATAAATGTCTCTGGCACTGTACAGATCCAGAAGCAAGATCAGTTGCCTACAAGATAGAAGAAAACCAAACAGAGCATGTTACAATCAGAGGAAAAGTAGATTTAAGTGTGAATATAGAATCATAGAATCATTCTGTTTGGAAAAGACCTTTAAGATCATTGAGTCTAACCCAGCACTGCCACTAACCCATGTCCCTCAGCACCACATCTCCACAGCTTTGAAACCCATCCAGGGATGGGGACTCCAGCCTGGTCCAGCCCTTGAGGGGAAGAAATTGTTCCTCATGTCCAACTTAAACCTCCCCTGACACAATTTGAGGATGATTCTTCTCGTCCTATCGCTTGTTCCTTGGGAGAAGAGGCAGACCCCACCTGGCTCCAACCTCCTGTCACGGAATTGTACTATTCGGAATTTTTAAGCAAGAGGGACAAGTGGAGGAGGATAAGGACTACTCACTGATCAGAAACATAACTGTAAAACATCTATTCTCTGATTTTAACATTTTTAAATATCAGTAACAATAAAAGCTACGTACTCAGCCAGCTCAGCCCGGAAACGCCAGTTCCTGCTGTTATCAGTTACCAGGAATTCCTGAAGCTGATAAAGATACTCTCGTCTTTTGTCAAGATGAAGAAGCTGTAACAGTAAATATCAATTTCTATAAAGAAACGTAGGCTGCAATAAGCAGACAGAACAAAAGCTTTGAAACTAATGAAACACTTGCTTTTATTAATAGTAAAATCTTTAGCATTGCTCTCCTGGGCTAAAGTCTGTAAAATCCCACGGAGCACAACTGAAAGCTTAGTCTGATCTGGTCTCTACAAGAAAACAAAGGAAACAAGAGGGGTAAAGCTGTAAAGATAGTATTGATTTTAAAGGTTTTCACACTTGTGTGTCTCAGATGCAAAAATGAAGCAGTTACAGAAAAACTCCTGAAGAAATCTGAGAAGTAAGCTGAGAGGTTAGAGCCATTAAGAAACTGACTGCCATCCACTGGAACCTCTATATGGAATAAACGTGCACAAAGCAGGCTCTTCAGAGAAAAGAAGGTACCAGCAACCCAGACCTCCTGCAAAATACACTCTAGTAGTCAAGAGACACCCGTGTGAATTCCCACCAAGAGTTCTTACTGGTGTTATGTGGAAAAAGCAAGAGATGAAACAAAAGACTTAACTGAGCTTGACCGGAGGTGAACGTACCTTCAGGAAGTCATGCAGGTGTTTCAGCACACCTATCCTGACCTCATCCAGGTCCTTCAGAAAGCCATTGAAGACAGGAACCAGATCTCCAGCTGTGAGCTGGTCTCCGAGGATGACGGCAAGTTCGTGTATAGAAAACGCCAGCGTCCGCCGGACCTTCCACTGGCAAACAAAGCCATTAATGAATTCTATTGAGGTAGCATCTGAAGTGATCTGTTTGAACTGGAAGGTTAGCATCCCAGCTGGACTCCCAGTACTTAAAAATACATTCAACACTGTTTCATCTAACAATGAAAAATGAGATTGGAAATGTAAAAATAAAAAGGAAACAAAAAGGACCGAGAGGACAAATGACAAGGTATCATTTCTTCCACCTGAATACCAAGGAACTAGGCAAATAGAATTATAATATTTTCATTTTCCAGGTGTCAGGAAGGAAAAAATTCCTGACATCAGTGCTCTTCCACGTTACTCTGTGCTTTAAATTCTGTTAGGTAAACTAGTTCCACACTACTACTGACATTATTTATTTGTAAACCAGAATAACATCAATACCCCACAATATTTCAGCTGGCATACTTTAGCTTCCTTAATAGGTAAAGTTTCCCCCACACCAAGTACCCAGCAGTCCAAGGACCAGTACAGCTTTTCCTCACCCTAAATTGAGGGGGGATGTCATTTTAATGGAGTAACTATTTCAAATTAGTCACTCTAAAAAAATAAAATAGGATCTGTTCTTCAGCCAGCACTTCCCAATTAGCATTTGCACTGTTCTTTTGCCCTGGTTTGGTAATTCAATCTTGATTCAGATCAGACTGGCGATAAACTCTAGACAATTCTGAACGCAGGGGAATTGAGTTTTACTTTTCAATTTATTAGCTGGTTGTTTTGAACGGCCACAGAAGGGTTTGGAAACTATGAGCAATAGCCATGTATAAAATTACTACATAGCACTGGGAACTGCTGCTCTGACATGGCAAGCAGCAAGTGCAAGAGAGGTGAAGTAGTCTGGGAATGTTTAATAAAACCCAAAAAGAGCATCTCCAAAAAAGGAAATAAGGGAGGACTGGGAAACAACAGCAAGCCAACAGTAAAATGCCCAAAGCCACCTCCTCACCACCTGACAACAAGGAAAACACTGCTATTTTCATGAAAACATTGTTTTTAAACCAGCAATGCTGCATGATGATTGTGATGTTCTTCCCCTGTGACTAACTGGACGCAGCACTGGAAGGGCCAGCGTGACGCTGACTCACTGAGCCCCAGCCATGCCCGCAGGGCACGCAGCAGCTCGCGTGCAGCGGCACAGCCCAGCTTCTCATACCCAGAAACAGAGGATGTTTTGGTTGGAAGAGACCTTTAAGTGTGACTGTGGAATCATAGAATCATTTTGGTTGGAAAAGACCTTTAAGAGTATTGCTTCCGACTGTTGCCCCAGCACTGCCAGGACACCACTAACCCATGTCCCTCAGCACAACATCTCCACCGCTTGGAAACACCTCCAGGGATCACAGGGACTCCACCACCACCCTGGGCAGCCTGGGACAAGCCTGGATAAGCCTCAAGGGGAAGAAATTTTTCCTCAGGTCCAACCTAAACCTCTTCTGACACAACTTGATGCTGTTTCCTCTTGTCCCATCACTTGTTCCCTGGGAGAAGACACTGACCCCCACGTGGCTTCAACCTCCTGTCAGGGAGTTGTCAAGAGCGAGGAGGTCTCCCGTGAATCCCAAGCACTGCTGTAAGATCTCAAACGAGCAGAGGAAATCGGAGACCTCTCCTCACATTCCCCCTGGAGACCCACCTCTCAAACCACCCCATTCCCTTACCACCCAAGCACCACACACCCCCGGCTATCTCCAAGACCCCCATTACGTTTGCATTCACTATGTGAATAACTAATATCAGTGAGGAAAAGCTCCACATAGAGAGCAAAGCAACCCAACACCCAGAAAACAAGAGAAACCATCAGAGAAGCTCAGACTACTCCCTCTCAAGAGCTTCTCGAGCTTACCTGCATGTCAGAAGCCAGCGTCTCGTAGGTGTCTTTCAGACAGTGCCAGTTCTGCCTGCCCAGGGTGAGTGCCACCCCCGGCAGGCTGTAGGCACAGTGCTTGGCGATCTCGGTATCGACCGTTTGTGCGCGAGACGGATCCGTCATCGACAAATACTGATCCAGCAAGGCCTGAGGTACAACGTCCTACAGCAAGGGAAGGGCAGAGCGTTTACACTGTTTGCAAGAAATCCTCAAGAGAGCTTGTGAAAATTCCAGGAGAAGAATTTTCTCCCCCTCCCACAACTACAGAGAATTAGTTAATGACGATCTCTTCCGAATGCAAAGGGTTTGTATTTTTTAAGTTTCACCAAAAAGTTCCAAAGAAACGATGATGTGATTGGGAGTTGGTAAAAAATACACAGACTAACAGAGCAGGTGAAGGGGTGGATCTTAGAGCAGGAAATGAAGAGATTACATTCTACCTTTCTACAAAGAACCAGGCTCGTGGGCTGGGCAAATTGGTCATTTGAATACATATATAAAAACAGACAGAATAGCAAATGATGAAACTTGATCAAAAATCATTTTCCTACTCCTCTCAAACTCTTGGGGAGGTGGGGAGAAGAAAACTAAATTAAAATGCTTGAGGGAGTGAGGGAAGGGGCAGAGTACGGTGTGTTCGATGTTGCTCCCAAACTCCCTCACTAGGCAGCAGGAAGGAAAAGGCTTCTCCAGAGACAAATCTCTGGTGAAGATCTATCCTTCACCCCACTGAGAAATTAAAGCAGATGAACTAAATTTTTGTGGAAACCTCTTTGCATTGACTAACAAGAGGGGCTGAGGTCCCCCCGTGCAGGGTGGCATGCTTAGTACTGAGCGACAGAACAACAAACATTCAAGTCTTTTTGGGGAAAGAAATAACAAAGACAGTTCAAGCTTAATGAGACACTTTTATAACTTTGCTTCATAAAGCTGTCATGGGGTGGGGGTGGTTCCACTACAAATATTTAATAAAAAAAAAAAAAAAGAATGCTGTTTCTTCAATAATCTCATTTCCATTGTAGGATATTTTCTGTAGGAAACAAAAGCAGAGACTCGAAGTCTACGACATTCTCTACCTCATGCCAAAAAATACTGTCATCTCTTATACATAATTAAAACAGGAGCAACTGCTGAATTAAGCCATCATCTCTGCAAACGTGGAATATTTTAAAACTACTACTTTAGAGGTTTGCCATATTTAACAGAAACTGCATCAGAAAGGAATGAATGAAATGCATAAATGAAATCCCCACACACATAAAAATATTATGTAGGAGGCATGTAGGAAAACCAGAAGTCACTGTCAGTTACCTGTACTTTGGATTTTCTTTCTTCTTCAGGGCTGAAACTACTGTTGGTGCTCAGATCTGAATCGTTATGAATATAGTGAAGTGAGGAATCCATATTCTATTAAAAAAAGTTGAAAAAAAGGTCACACAAAATACACTTAAGGATTAAACACAAAACAAATGTCAGCATCAAGAAGGTCTGTCCTCACCTCAGGGTCTTTTCCTTAAAGAAATACGCATTTTAATATCAAATACAACTTTGCTACAGCCCAAAAATCAGGAGGTCTGTAAGATAAATCTTTCTGCTTTCAATTTCAAACAAAGGCTCCTCTTATTCTGCTCCATTTGGGTTCTTACGGAATGAAAATCCCAAGAGAGGGGTACCTTTGAGACTGCAGGAAGGAAAACAGAACTAGCATATGGGTCACATCCCTTCTCCCCTGATGGGAGAACAAGAAAGCATCTGTAGCAGATTTTGTTGAGATTTGTTGCTTTGGACTTCTGCTAGAAAAAAAACCAACAAAAACAAAATCACACTAAAGCCACCCTCACAATTAAGACTAGAAACTGAGGAGGCTTATCCTCTTGTTCCACTCCTAGAGGTGATTATAGAATCATCTTCTCTACAGATGAGCTTCACCTTATGGTAGAGACCTGGTGGACCATATCTACAGGCACTAATCATCACCCATTGCAGTATTTCTATTAAAATCAGTTTCAGCATCCTTCAAGCAACCTGGCTACAAAGCTGGGCGAAGAAGATACAGCCTGAGACTGTTACAGAGCTCGCGCCGAGCAGCAGAGGCTGGATACGCCGTGATCAACTGGGCTGCTGGCACTCTCTGTACCAGTGCAGCTCCGTGACCCCAAGGGACTCGGCAGAATCAGCCATGAATTTCAAGGAGCAGGTGATGAATATTCGAGAGGCAGCTCAGGCTGCTGTGTGGTGGAACAGGACAAAGGCATTTCTGCTAGATATGAGCCAGGGTATCTATTTGCAGATGCTGCAGGGTGAGCTCTCGGGGTCAACACAAGCAGCCAGAAGATTCCTACACTACTAGCTGTTCAGATTCAGTTTGACAATGAGAATTTTCAAGCAACCTAGAAAATTCTCCAAAAAAGCCTCCAGGACACCATCTGTCCTCCCTCGTTTGGCTTCAGACAGTTGCTTTTTCCTCTTCCATGAGCTGCTTTCAGCCGAGCGCTGGGTCGTCACTTTAGTCACTGAGGTGTAATTATGGGCAATGGGGAGCGGGCAGAGCCAGGAGGCAATCGCCTCTCAGCCAGCACAGCCACCCCGCAGCCTTACCGAGCTGCAGCAAGAAGGTGTCAGAGAGCCAGGGAAAGAACAGATCTGCAAGTGACTCCATTACTGCGCCCAGCAGCGTGTAACTCCAACTATAAACCCCATGAAATCCGTCTCTGAAGGATTTTAGTTTGCCAGTAAATTCTTCAGTCCTCCCCCCCCCGCAAAAGAGAACAAAGGCCACCAGCATCCTGGCTTGTGTCAGCACTGGTGTGGCCAGCAGGACTAGGGCAGGGATTGTTCCCCTGACTTGGCACTGGGGAGGCCACCCCTTGAATCCTGGGTTCAGTTTTGGGCCCCTCACTCCCAGAAGGAGATTGAGGGACTGGAGTGTGGCCAGAGAAGGGCAATGGAGCTGGGGAAGGGTCTAGAGCACAAGTGTGGTGAGGAGTAGCTGAGGGACCTGGGCTTGTTCAGCCTGGAGAAAAGGAGGCTGAGGGGAGACCTTCTGGCTCTCAACAGCTCCCTGACAGGAGGTTGGACCCAGGTGGACTTAGTCTCTTCTCACAAGGAACAAGTGACAGAACAAGAGGAACCAGCCTCTAGTTGTGTCGAGGGAGGTTTATGTTGGAGCTGAGAGAAGAACACCTTCCCCACAAGGGTTGTCAAGGCCTGACCCAGGCTGCCCAGGGCAGTGGTGGAGTCCCCATGATCCCTGGAGGGGTTTCCAAGCCGTGGAGATGTAGTGCTGAGGGACATGGGTTAGTGGTGTCCTGGCAGTGCTGGGTTAATGGTTGGACTTGGTGATCTTAAAGTCTCTTCCAACCAAAACGATTCTAAGATTTTCAACATTGCCAGAAAGTCAATGGCTTCGACCTCTTTCCAATCAAGAAACTAGGAGGCAGCCAGCACAACCTGGCCCACAGTGCTTCCATGAGTTGCCCAAGTGCATGGGACGAAGGCTAATCACCCATTCTGCTACAACAGACATGACAAGATTCCATCTCACAATCTCTACTGCCCCAATGCTAACAGGCTAAGTTTAAAAAATAAAAAAAAAGATAAAAACACTTCATTGATTGAACTAAGTTGAACAACTAAATATATTGAAGGGTGTCACAGATGGGGACATTTTTATCCAGCCACTTTGAAAGTCAAATCTGCATTTCAGAAAGGAAGAGCTTCAGAACAGAAGCACCACAGCATGAGCTGGTGTCATGGAGTCAATGCAGTATCTCTATTCCTGCAGATGAATTTCCATCTGCACTTCCTCCATGTAACGTGCACACGGTGAGCCGAGCAATGCAGAGCCAGGAGATAAAAATTCAGCAGGGGTTAGCCTGAAAGCTTCTTGCATACCAAACTGGTGAAGCACCACCTCTGAGACTCACAAAAAGCTTTGCTGTGCCCTTATGAATCTCTCCCGTGAGGTTTCCTTTAGCTGCAGTGTAACAAGAGCTCCGTGGTTGTGCTCCCCAGCCCCTGCTCTGCGCTGTGGGTCACACACAAAGCCCTCAGCACCAGGACAAGTGGTGCTGGTGTTTCCTGACAGGGCAAACACAGAGAGGAGAGGCCAATCTCAGGGGTCTGGTCTCTTCCTGGCGTCCAACAGGATGTGGTACTTGTGCCAGACAGGAGTGGGCTAATTTTAGTCCAGTTCCCTTTTTCTTTTCCTTCCATTATCCCCTCTCACACAGAAGATGACTCTCATACCCTCCACTGGGAATATGACTTGGAGGATTTTATTTATCAAACCTTTTAGAGAACATATAACCCAAAGAAAATAAAAATGATGGCTCCTGTGGAGCAATAAAACAGCTACTCTCAACCTCAACAACCAAGCTTGTCCCAAAACCTTTACCCGTTCACTCTATTACAACATTTACTTTCATTTCAAAGGAGAATCTCTCTTTTAACATGTCATGTTAACTCCTTCTGGAGCCAATACAGCTGCACAAGGACAAGCAAAGGGTGATTTTTTTGTGACAGATGTCTGTAGAACTCTGAAGGCTGCTTTCAAATATAAAATATAAAGCTTGAATTTCTAAAGGGGCCTGTATCCTATTGACACGTTGCTATGCTGAGACTTAAAAACAAGAAAAAAAAATAATTAAAAAAATTTAAAAAAGGAAATCCAAAGCAAAACACCAAAAAAAGACAAACTCAAAAAAACCCAAAACAAAACAAAACAAGCAAACAACAACAACAAAACCCAAACCAAACCAACAAACCACAAAACCACCTCCAAACGTACCATCACAACAGAAAAACTACCTCTGAAAATCAAACTCTCTTCATGGCTAGAGGCAACAGTTCAGTTACTCAAGAGATCACAGCTTGATTCTCAAATTC
The DNA here is from genome assembly GCA_025331215.1 of Actenoides lindsayi. Lineage (NCBI taxonomy): Eukaryota > Metazoa > Chordata > Aves > Coraciiformes > Alcedinidae > Actenoides > Actenoides lindsayi. The sequence goes on from WTSP01019844.1 coordinate 21,309, forward strand.
TAGGTCACCTCTATAACATCCTTTCACTTGTAAAATGAGGCCTTGATTCAGTGCCAGTTACCAACAAGGAACTGGCAGATTAAGAGCATCCTTTTCAAGAGTAAAACTGAAACATGCAGAACCAACATATACCAGCAACGTGACAGGTTCTTCAACTTTCTGTCAGCATCATATTCTGTAGAGAAACTAAATGAAGAACAGATCCCTCTAAACAAACACCAACTTCACCACTCGCAAAAAATTAGGAGAGGGTAATGTAATTTAATAATTATATTTGATTTATTTAAATTAAAATATATTTAATAAATAAACAAAAACCAAGCAGTAAAATGCACTTACGCTGTCATTTTGCAGGTCAGCATTAGAAAAAAGTGCCAACAGATCATGAAGGGACATATTGAGCCTGAGGCATCAGAAACTGGGGGCAGATTCCTTTTTTTTGAAACCGAACCAACCCAACCACATTTGTAGTGTTAAATTCTGACTGTGTCTGAACAGCAGTATCCAAGTAAATGTCACATTCCTTCACCCCCCGTACGTTTTCAGGCTACAGGGCGGTCCAACAGCTTAGGGGAAAAGATAATTAAAATGTCATCCCAAAACGCTGCTCTAATTAAGAAAAGGTCAACTCCTAAACTTTGCAAAGACACTTCTCAGAATTTCATCTGCAAACAGAGTTTAGGCAACACACCTCAACAATCACTCGCTGGGCTGTTACGGAGCGTATTTTGGAACCGTTACTGTCTACACAGCTACGGTTTTTCACACTTCCTGAGCTCGTGGCACTATATGCAATGAACACAGCAGCCCAACACACACTACAGAACACAAAAAATGGAATCAAATGCCACAGACTTCAGCTGGGCAGGGGGCAGCGGGGGGATGCTGAAGTGCAAAAAACCTTTAAAATGTTACCGATTGCTAGAATCTACCTTCTCTTGCTGCAGCCCACACAACATTCTAGATTGCAGGTCCTGAACTTCTCATGTAGGCCCTGAACTTCACGTGTAGGCCAATGAACTACTGTAAAACAACTTGGTGGGAAGCGCAGGGAACAAAGTCCCTCTTTCCCCAGACTGGGGAGGGCACTGCAGAAGGGAACTCACTTCTTAGCAGCAGAGCTGTGTTTTAACGGTGGCAATTTCACAGCAATCAACTGCGGTAGCATTAAACCATCTTCAAATGTCCCAACAGAGATTTTAATGGAAACCGTTACAAGGATTTACAAGGACCAGCACAGAACTGGCAAAACCAAAAGGCACCCAACACAGCTGGTTTTATTTTAGTAGCGAGTGCTTCTGTAGCGGCCAACAAACCCGAACACCACACTCGCCAGAAGTAGGAAGCGCTTGGCTGCAACCACCCCATGAATCACCAGTGCAGCTCTGTTATTGGAGCTGTGGAAATAAAAATGAATAAACAAACAAAATAACTCACTCCTTACCTCAACAGTGTCCCCAATTAAAGGCACAATATCAGCCAGTATAGGTTTAAAGTTCTGTTGGTCATTGATGGTCAGTTCAGCCTGCGAGTCCGTCCCCTTGCCAACGCTGGCCAGCGGCTCTTCTTGAGGGTCCAACGTAGACGCTCTGAGTGCCGCAGACAACACCTCCACTTGTGCTGCAGCAAGAGAAAGAGAAGCAGAGACTGAACTGAATAAACCTTTAGCAACTCCACAAATCAACTTTTAGATGGCGACTAATTAACTGAAAGATGGCAGAAAAACTATAGGGAGGTACAAATCTAAGGTTATTGGCTGTTAGTAAATCCCAAACTCTTTTTCTAGGGTGCTCAACCACGCTGCAGTTCAGGGAAATCTGAGCTCTCTATATACAGTCATTAAATTCTCATGGGTTTATAACAACTCTAAAGCAAGATCTAGATAGGAAGATGCCAGACTCCAGTAACTCTTTTCTGGGCAGGATACTTTAGCCTCCTTGCATCCTCCAGACAAATAATGAAGGTTGCACTGTTTGATGTCCTCTGATTCATCAGAGGAAAAGACGAGCACTTCACACACTGCCATCCAGAGCAATTCTGAGCCTGCTCTGATTTCCATTCCTCTGCTTACTGCTAAATAAAAAAGTTTTGTGGAGCCACGTTCCTTGGCTATACCTTGACCTAAACAGGTCAGGTATGAGAGGCAATCTTGGATGCAAGCGACACAGAATTCAGTGCAGGCTGATCTATTCTGCTGCTTTCCTCCTCCACTTCTCTCCAAGGTAAGAAGAATAATCTCCTGACCTATGACATCCAACCTGCCATCCAGAAGCTCTGTGCCTCACAGAATTTGGCCTCTCCAAGGTGTCTTAAATGCTTACTGGGAAATTAAATGACAAACTATATGCTTGTCTTTAGTCCCACATTTCCATACTAAATTACGGATTCTGAATTTCTCCAGAATTAAACGAAGAAATTCACGAGAATTAAACAAAGAAAGGTGGACTTCTTTGTAGACTGCGGAAAGAGATACACAATACATCCATTACAAGAAGCAAAATTACAAGTCAGTGCAAACTCAGCTAGCAGAAACTGGAAAACACACTACAGGATAAGTGGTTTCTAGGTGGAATAAAGCTAATTCTTTACAGCATGCAATGTTAGCTCTGGAACTGCATCAAGTTTCTGAGAGAGTAACTGATATTCTTGCTGTAATTCACCTCAATGGGAAAAAAGGCAGCAAGTTAGAAACTTAAAACCAACACCACAGTACCGTTTCCACTATAAAACCCATCATGTTACAAAACGTCATTTCAATATATATTTATAACATATAGCATATATTTTTTTATTAAAATATTTATATACACATAAGGAATTTTACAATATGTAAGATTACTAAAAGCTTGCTATGACTTCTGGGGTACATGAAGAACAGAGTGGCCAGCAGGTCAAGGGAGTTTCTCCTCCCCCTCTACTCTGCACTAGTGAGACCACAGCTGGAGTATTGTGTCCAGTTCTGGGCTCCCCAGTTCAAG
>WTSP01019846.1:0-30171 GCA_025331215.1 Actenoides lindsayi
ACACCTGCTGGGACGGCGAGACGGGCGGCGGCCGGTGCGCGGAGCGGTGCGGAGCTGGAAGCGGAGCGGGAAGCGGCGCGGGACGCAGCCCGCCCGCCGGCCGGGATGGCGGGTAAGGGGCGAGCCCCCGGCGGGGAGCGGCGGACGGGCGCATCTCCCCGGGCCCTGGGGAGCCCTCGGGGAGAGAGGCAGGCAGGCAGGCAGGCAGGCAGGCAGGCAGGCAGCCGCGCTGTGCCCCTCTCCCGCGGAGGCTGCTGCCGCGCCCGTCGGCGTCGCCCCGGGGCGGCCGTGGGGTGCGCACGGGCTTTGGCGGGGGTGGGGTGTTTGCTTCTCCTCTTTCCCAGCCGTCTCCTCAGGGCTGGACCCCGGCTCGCCATTCCTCGAGGAGCGCCTTCGAGCTGGCTGAAAGCGGCAGTGCCTCCTCCCCCCTGGCCCCCCGGGCTGGAGGAGGGGTACCCTGGGCAGGAGGACGTGTACTGGCTCCTAGACCCCTCCGCCCTCTCTCTCTCGGTCTCTGCCAAGCCTGCCTGCCAGAAAGCCTGTCGCTGCTTGCACAGCCGGCTTGGGATTTGTGGAGAAACGCTTGGATTTAAAAGTGGTAATTGTGTTGCCGAGGAGCTGAGCTCCAAACAGCGCAACTTCTGTGACCTGCTCTTGCGTCCTTCTTCTGCGTACCTGTGTCGCTTTGGTGAGAGAGCTTGTCCCAGAAGAGAGAGATCAGTTTATGAAAGAAATGCAGTTTGTTTTCTTTATTCAGCCTAGGACAATCTAGATCTGTATCGGTATTTAGGCTCCTAAGCCCTTTGGTGCTGTAAATCAGACACTTGAGTATCTTTTGTGGATTCAATCATTCTCTTCTCCTGTTATCCTTCATCCAGCAGACCCTGTGCCTCCTATGCTTCTACTTGGAGGATTAACTTCTGCACAGCTCTCTCAGCCATCCTCCTTGCTGTGCTAGTTGGCTGTCTGAAATTGTATGCTATCATTCTCACCACAAGGAAGAAAAACACCCAAATCAAAAAGAAAAGAATAAAAAGTGGAAGATTTCCTTCCCTCTGTGAAGGGAACTTTGAACCTCTACACTGCCCCTGGGGATGTTTGCGTGACTGGGGTAGGAAAGCTGGACTTGATGCCAGCACCAGAGTGGAAGGTCACAGTGCACACTGGGGAGGAAAGATGACTTCTAGGTCTTAAAAGATGTTTGCTGTGCTTTGCCTTGCCGGTGAGAAGGATTTGTGGTGGCCTGTGAAGCAGATTTTATTTCTCAAGTGAAAATAGATAATGCTGGTTGAGTTGATGCACTGCTGGGAAGAGAGCTCCTTGCACATACCTGCTTCATCACAGCCTGTAGGACTTAGTGGAGCAGGTTAACCACTGCTCTAAGGGTGTTCAGTCCGTGGACTTCAAGGGGTCCCTCTTGCTTTATTTGGTTAACAGAGGGATTACCTTGTTGCTACATATTTTCAGGGTTCCACATGGATGTGTGGAAGATATGCTTTTGTGATTCCCCTTTAGCTCCAGTACCTGTAGCCAAGGTGTTCCATGTGATGGTGACCTTGAGAACTTCAGTTTAGCCACCAGTGCTTGGGGCATGCACGGGGCAAATGGATTCCCAGGGAAACCCTCCTCTCCAACTGCAGTATGAGAGAAAATGTCCCAGACTGTGAAAACTCTTCATCCTGACAGTTTCCCATTCTCAAGGACAGGGAAAAAGGGAAGATGTGTGATGGTTGGGGGGATTTAAGAGTGCTTCAGGGATGAAGATGACACCTTTCCTAGACTTCCTACTGTATATGCTTCTAACTCCTTTATACAGCACTGCCTTCTGCCTCCTGCATATCTAAGGCCCTGGGTAGACATTCAAGATCCTTCTGGACTGATTTGTGTGTAAAATGGCTTGTGATGTATCTTGAATTCCATTTGTGAGGCTACCGAATCATTTGCAGGATCTTACCTTGACTCATGTTCTCCCATGCCTACTCATACCTTTTACCCTGTGCTCCTCCATCATTCCTCAGATCTTCTTTTTCCTTTTATCCTCTCAGCCCTGGAGAATGCCTCTCTCCAAGCCTGCAGCCTCTCGGAGCAGGAGGAGGAAGAAGACATCATCTGGGAGAAGATTGAGAGCGCACGGCACCAGCTGACCCGCTCCCTGAACCCTGCGAAGCTCACCCCATACCTGCGCCAGTGCCGTGTGATAGATGAGCAGGATGAGGAAGAGGTGCTGAATTCTTGCCGATTCCCTTGCAAAAGCAACCAGACAGGTGGGAGACAGCACAAGGTTGCACTTAGATGGGCCTGGTTTGTGGGGGACAACCTGGTTTTGACATGCAGTGGATGCGACCCAACCTGTGGTGTTGTGGCCTCCTGGTCCCTCCCCCTGCAGTGCTACCCTGACTTTGTTGTTTTCTGAGGTGCTCTGCAGCCAGACCTCCCTTTCATCCTCTGTGGGCCTCCCCCTGGCTGCACACAGAGCAGAACAGTGCTCCCTCCCCATCGTCTCCTCCAACATTTCCCATTCTTATGGATGGAAACAGAACTGGTGGAGATGCTGTTTTGTATCATGAAGCGGGTCTATACTCCTTTCTCTCTGATTTGCAGGGAATTAATCCTAGCTCTTTATCCCTTCTTCCAGGTTACCTGATGGACATCCTCCGGCGCCGTGGGAAGCGAGGCTACGAAGCCTTCCTGGAGTCTTTAGAGTTTTACTACCCAGAGCACTACACACGGCTAACAGGGAGGGAGCCAGCCCAGCGCTGCTCGATGATCCTGGGTAGGGGCAGGTCCTCTCTCCCTGATTCAGCTGCTGCTTGCATGGGAAGGGCCAGAAATCTGTGCATGTGCATGCATAGAACCTTCATTCTCCCTACCTGTGTGCAAGGAACCGTGACAGTTTGTGCTCTGCATCTGGAAGGGAGTGGGACATATATACGTATGTGACGGACCATGGTGCTGTAAGCCTGGGACAAGAAGGGCTACAAACCCCCAGGAGAGCTTGGCATCCCTCAGTGGAAGCGGCGCACTGGGTTGCTTTTTTTGGAGTTAGTCTTGTCTTGTCAGACAGGACCTGATTCTCCCCTATCTTCCCCCAGATGAGGAAGGCCCTGAGGGACTAACTCAGTTCCTGATGATGGAGGTGAAGAAGGTGAGGGCTCAGCGGAAAGAACACTTGCTGAAGGAGCACCAGCTCCAGGTGAAAAACCAGGCGCTGGAACAAGAGCAGGCCCGGCTGGAGCAGCAGCTGCAGGAGCTCCTGAAGGTGAAGGAACGTTGCCAGCGGCTGAGAGAGGAGTGGGACTCCAATAGCGTCGAGCTGCTGAGGCTGAAGGATGAGAACTACCTGATGGCCATGCGCTATGCGCAGCTCTGTGAGGAAAAGAACATGGCTGTGCTGCGGAGCAGGGACCTGCAGCTGGTGGTATGGCCCTGGGGAGCGTGAGGGTTGGTGGCAGGAGGCGGTGGGGCTCTGATGGCCTAGAGTGATGCACGTGGGTGTCCGTGTGCGGTGGCCTGTGAGTGTAAAGGAGGTGATGACAGGCGGGATGTGTGTCGGGGTATGTGCTCCTGCTCTTGAGGGTGAACGTGCCCTGCCGAATGGCCAAGTCGTGGTCATGGCACAGGAGGCTCGCTGCTGGGACAGCTAACGATACATCACCAGCTCCTGCCACGGCTGGAGATACATCATCTATAGGAGCTGGAACCAATTCCTCAGAGGGCGTTGCCTTCCCTGGCATCTCTTGGCTCTCAGGCTGGCTGTTGGTACCGTGAGATGCATCTGCTCCCGCACATGCTGAATGCCCTGCACTGCCTGCTCTGCTGATGGGCACCTGCTCTGTGTATAGGCAGCACAGGCACGCAGCAGGCAGCTGATTCTGTCAAGATACATATTTGTATTTACTTCTTTTCCAGAAAAGAGCTGTCTTTTCCTCCTTCTCATGAGGGTGGTGGCTGTGCAGCCACCTGCATGCAGGGTGCTGGGTGTGTGCATACTGCCTGGAGCTGCCCAGCCAGCCTTGCTGCTCATAACAGCATTTTGGCCCAGACTCCATCCCCCTCCCGCCGCTCCCCACCGCCTCCTCATCTCTCTCGTGACGTTTGGGAGACTCATGCCCTGCATACCTGAAGGAATTCGTGACACTGCACTCCGGCTGCCAAGCTCTTACCTCCAGCAAAGATGCACCCATTTCCTGCCTGGGCAAGGACAACTCTACCTTGAGCCTATTAATAACCCAGTTTCCTCAGTGCTCTGGTGCCTCCTGGCATTCCCCCTCCCGGTCTGGGCCTGGACCTTTCACACAGCCCCACAGTTACCTTTCATTCCACGTTCTGCTCTGCCAGTGCCAGGACCCTCCCCTACTTTTTATCCACTATTCCTGTCAATGCCAGCTCCTCTGGGCCTCCTCTGACCAGGGAGGCAAATTGCTTGTGAGTGGCAAGAAATCCCTTGGAAGCAGGGTGGGCCACCAAGTCCTAGCCTGCCTTCCCCTCCTGACTCCAGGGTCCAGAAATGACTGGTCCCTGAAAGTCATTCTAGGTCTTTTGGGCACATTTGCAGAAGTAATCTAGTTCCCCAGTCCCTCATTGGCAATTTTGGCAGCGCTGCTTAGCGCTCAGTGGCTTTGATAGGTTGTCCCTGCCCGGTTGCTCTCAAAGTCTTACCTGGCTGTGAAACTCTGCTTCTCTGATCATCTTCACTCTGGTTCTCTGATAAACTTCATCAGTTCTTACAGGTCTGTGAGGACCTTGCTTACTCCTAGAAGTCACTGACTTCCCCTGTTTCCAGTGACATGTTGGTGGAGGTGTGATGGCCAGGGTGTGATGATGCACCTATGGTACCCTGCAGCCTCCAGCAGTTTGAGCCTCAAACTCTTTCCAGGCCAGAGGTGGCCTCCCCACACTGAATATCTTCCAGTGGATTTTTCTGCTGCAAATTTGTTTCTCGGCTGTTCTAGCAGCTGTGAAGCCTTTGAGATATTCACAGCTGCCGGCCCTGACAGCACACCAGAGGTCCTTAGTCCACCGTGGTCAAGGCCAGCTGTACTGGGGATGCCTCAGGGTAGCAAAAATGTTGTTGCACGGAGAGAGGATCCTGAGACTGACTGCGCTTACGCAAGTGCATCTTCCTCCTTTGCCCTGCAGGGAAGAGCTCTTGCGTGCAGCTGTGCTAACCTTGGCCCAACGGTAGGATGCTCCTGCGCATGGCTGCCCAGCCCGTGCTTTGCTTGCCTCCAGACCTTTTTTTCTGCCCAGCATCCTCTCTGCTTCACTCTCCCACTAAGGCAGAGCCACAGGGCTGTGTGTGTCAGATTTTCTTCCCTGGGTTGCAGGTGGACCAGTTGAAATGCAAAGTGACCAGCCTAGAGGAGGAGTGCAGCCTGCTGCAGAAACAGGTGTCTGTGCCACCCCAGCGAGAGCCGGAGGAGCGGGGCCACCCTGATGCCATGACCGAGCTGTGGGCTGAGAACCAGCGGCTCACGGCATCGCTGCAGGAGCTGCAGGGCATGTTGCAGGTATCTGGCGGAACAGGGCAGGCTCCAGGTCACCTTCTTTCCCCAGTGCTGGTGATGTGGGTACTGGAAGGATGGGGAAAATCACCATCCCCGGTTGGCCTGTCCTTTCGACTGAGCATATTGCTTGTCTGTGATGGCTGCCATTGCTTCTGAGTCTGGGCAGTGATGGGTTACTAGCTCTGTGGTTCCTGGATGTGCTCATAAATGTGACTTTGTGCCTTGGAGTGCACAGTACGTTAATGCAGGACTGATGATGTCAGTTGTGCCAATCTGCCTGTCACTGCCCTGCTCCCATGCCCCTTTGGTGCTTGTGGTGCAGTGATGGCACCCTCTCTCCTTCTAGACACCTGGTGAGGGCCCAGTGCCAGGCTCTGAGCAGATCCTGCTGGACATCCTGGAGCATGACTGGAAGGAAGCCCAAGACGACCGGCAGGATCTCTGCCAGAAACTCAACTCCCTGCAGAACGAGCTGCAGTGGGCCGAAGAGCTGAGGGATAAGGTAGATCATCCATCACTGCTTCCATCCCTGTGCACCAAGCAGGGCCTGGAAGAGAGGGGAGGGAGAGGGATGGAAAGCCACAGCAGTCACTTCCAGGAAGACTAATACTCACTTCTCGCTGTTACCAGTACCTTCAGGAGGTGGAAGATCTGCAGCTGAAGTACCGGACGCTGCAGAAGGACTGTGATCTCTATAAGCATCGTATGAACACTGTGTTGCTGCAGCTGGAGGAGATTGAAAAAGAGCGGGACCAGGTAAATTGCTCTCCCCCTTGGCTTTCCACCTTCCAGCAGAACTAGGGCTCTTGTCTCTTCTCAGTGATCAGTTCTTCCCCAGTGGATCTTCTCCATCCGTCCCAAGGTGAGAGGTGGGGATTAGCAGTGCAGTTCTCTGCCTTTTCTCACTCAGCCTGACTCCTTGCAGGCAATCCAGAGCCGCGATGGGGTGCAGCTGCAATACTCCCAGAGCCTGATTGAGAAAGACCAGTACCGCAAACGTGTGAGGGCCCTGGAGGAGGAACGGGATGAGCTCCTAAGCAAGCTGAGCCAGGCAGAAGGGCTGAACAGCACACTGGAGGCACAGCTGCAGCGGTGCCAAGGCAGCCGCAGCCTGAGCAAGGTGAGGGTAGCTAGAAAGAAGGGGGCACAGAAGGCAGAGAGGTCAGGGCTGATTTCTGAGGGGTGCAGTGGGATGATGGAGTCCCTTCTCTCCCAGATGTGCAGCTCTTCCTACTCCCTCTGCTCCAACCTCAGCAGCACCTGGAGCCTCATAGACAACCCTACCAACTTTACGACTGGACTTGAGAATGAGCTGGGGGTTTCTGTTATCCCGCTCCCAGGGGATTCGGCCATTCAGAGCATGGTGAGCGCTTGAGCATGAGAGGCTGATCCTCAGCTAAGGGCAGCAGGGACCCACACTGCTCAGGAAGGGCACAGAGGCATTGGAGCGGGTTCATTGTGGGGCTGTGACTTGGTGGAACACTGGGCGTGGGGTGCTGTGTAAAAGATGGGAGCAGATCCCAAGTGCAAAGCTTTCTTCTCTGACAAACTGGCCAACACTGCTAGCAAACTGACCAAAGTGTGCAGCACTCAGCTGGGTGGGAAAGAGGGAAGCAAAACTGTCTTCATCCCATATGACAACCTAGAAATCAACAGCCTCGTATAAGACGTTATCCTCCCCAAAAAGCTGATTAATCTACACATGTTGGGGGAGAAATCCTAGATTTTTGAATCCTGTAGAAACATCATATTGTTTTTAAGGGAGTTAGGTTCTTTCCTTTGACTCTTTGAGCTCTCATCCTAGAGCACCATAAAACAGACAGTCCCACAGGTTGCTCCCTACTCGGGGTGTCTGGTGGCTAAAAGTGAGGTGTAAGGACAATATTGGATATTCCCTTCATCTGCTACTATCCCCACAGCTTGTAAATTGCAAAAAAATGGAGATGCAGTGTCCTGCATCTCCATTCATGCTCTCTGCTTGGGAAAACAAGGTGCCCCTGGGTGTTTGGAGGGATGTGGCTGGTCCTTGAAGAGGCATGTGGTACCTGAGGAGCTGTTTACAATCTGGTCCGAAGAGAAGGGAGAGGTGGTACTGGATGTTGGTGTTAGGAGGCATCTCTCTTTCACTCTACCCAAGGAGGTGACTCCCGAGAGTGAGAAAGATATCAACCGCCTTTCCACCTTCCCCTTCCCCCCTTGCATCGGCTCCATCCTCCGTCGACAGCGGGAAGAAAGGTGCATGCCCTACAAAAGGTGATTGCTGGGGGCTGCTTGAGTCTGTGTCTCCTCTGTGGGGCTTGTGGGGGCCAGGGAGAGCAGGCTGGCGGCGGAGGAGGGAACCTGGAGTGGGGACTGAGAGTGGGAAGGCTGGCTGGGAGCTGTGTGCTGGCTGGTGGGGGTTGCTTCTGGGGAGTGGGGATGAGGTTGAGCATGGGGTGCAAACAGGCTTTGGAAAAGCTGCTGCCTTACAGCTCCCCTTTGTGTCTCCTTTGTAGCTTGTCCTGTGGCTCCTTTAGCAGCATTGAAGATGCAACAGGTACCAGGGTGGGGACTTTCCTCAAAGTCTGCTGCTACCTGGGTGATGGGTTGTAAATCTCCTGCAGTGTTGTTCCTGATGCTGGCAGGTCCCATGGTGGGTGCTAGTGGCTTATCTCCGGGCACATCCAGGTGGCCCTGGCTACTCTTGCCTTCTGACTGAAAAGCTGATGAAGGGAGCGAAGATTTGCTTGTTCTCAGGAGATGTGGGAAAGCCTTTCCAGGAGGTCACTGTTCAAAGCCTTCTGGGCAGCCTCAGTTTCCTAATCAGAAGCTAGAAAATGCCTAGGAGGGGGTGACGGAGCTTTGCCACCCCAAGAACGTGAGCTCCCTGCAGTGCTCGGAGAGGTGATGTGCCCCCTCTCTCCCTCTTGCTCTCTTTCCTAGGCAGTGGTTTTGCTAGTACCTCTCATGGGGCCTTCTCTTCTTCAAGCAGCACCTATACCAGGGTGAAGTCAGAGATCTGCTTGTCCACGCTTCCCAGCCGTGAGGAGGTCACCAGGAGGTGACTACTGCTCTGAGCTAGCCACTGAGCCGGCTGCTCGTGGGGGTGTTTCGTGGTATTTCGTGGTGCTGGGGGACCACCCTTGGGAGACCTTTCCTTCTACCTTCCCTCTTGTGGGCTCTTTCTCTCTAGTGGGGCAGGAGAGAAATGAATAACCTATAGTCCTTACTTCCTAGCGGGACTCCAAATTTTTGTGCTGTCCCATTTGTTATGGCAGGGGTGGGGATGTTGCCCTGGGCTGGACATACATCTACCCCCTAGGTGGGGACAGGACCATGGGAGCCCAGTTCGGCTTTGGTGTTGGGGCTAGTGGGATGGATGGGAGAGCTGTGAGGGCTTGTATGCTCTGTGTGCGTGCCCTGGTGATGGCTGTGAATCATGAGCTCTGCACCCCAGTGCTCAGTACAATAAACACCCTGTAGCTGGACACAAGGCATGGGGGACTGGTTCTTAGAAAAGACAGATGACTTCAGTTCCTGGACTTGGCATTTCTCCTTGTCAGGTCCCTGGTGGTGCAGCTCACTAGCATGGGTCACCCCAGCAACCCCTCACCCCAGGAGAAGAGGCTTGGAGCAGACATCTCCATCCTTGGAGGGAACAGGACAGGGATTTACATCCAGTGGGTCAAGCCAGGCTCACGGGCCGAGGATGCAGGACTCAGGGAGGGGTGCCGGCTCATTGAGGTGAGTCTAGGAATGGGCTCACTTTGTGGGTTTGCAAGGCACCTAAGGTGATGCAAGGAGTGTGGAGTGATCCCCAGTGCAAGCTGACCTCTGCCCGGCTTGAAATCCACTTCCATTTCCCTTGTTTCCCTGAACTGCTCCCTGCCTAGAGCTTTATAGAAGGAGCACCCATCCAGGTCTCGTGGGGCTTGACTTTCTGAGACTCTTCCTTCAGCTGTTAGGAGGGGAGAAATGAAAAGCCACACAATTAAGATGGCCATGCGGCTGTATGTCCCTGGAGTTGTCTGTCACCTTGCAGTATTTCAGAGCTAACTGAATCCTGTGTCCCACACATGCCCGTTGCAAAGCAATCAATTCTGGAGCAAGATTTCTCAGGCCTTTGTGACCCTCCTGAGCTACAGAGAATAATTGCTCTGAAGAAAGCTCCTTGGAGGGAGGGAAGGGCATTTGTTTTGGCAAGAATGACACCACTTGAAATACAGCTACACTACCTGAATAAATATCCCACCTGTAACTGAAGATAAAGCAGCTCTCCTGCCCCCGCTCCCACACGCGTTCATGCACACACATTTGCTTTCACAGCAGCCCGGCATCCAGACGGGGTGGTGGCTGGCAGCAGGTATTTCAGAGGCAGAGGAGGGAACCAGAGGCAGACTGAGGATGCCTTGTCCTCAGGTAGAGCTTTCCCTGGGCTTGCCTCGCTCTGTAACATTTCTTGCGTAACCCTGATGGGCGAAGGAGCTGGGCGGGGAAGCCTTCTCTTCCAGCCCTTAGATCTAACAGCATTGAGTCCTTGCTAGCTGAGGGTGCCGTCACGGAAGGAAGAGGTGCTTTCCCTGGAGAACTGCACCCGAGAGGTCGCCTACCTGAGCCTGCTGTACTGGGATGAGCCCTCTAGTCTCGTCTTTCAGCTGGATGTGGAAGGTAAGGCCCTGGCAAATGGGTCTCCTTTGAGCTTGAGCTCTCTGCCTCCCTTTGACTTCCTCCACCCAGCCCTGGAGGTAAATCTCAGTTACTCTTTCTCCTCTCCTGTTTGGTCCTAGGCCACCATGTCTGACACAGGGGTTGGCCGTAGCTCCAGTAGCTTTCCTTGTCTGGTGTGACTTGTGCATCCTCTGAGTTACAGGATGGAGGTGCAGACCTTCTGTCTCTTTGACTCCTCTGCATGCCACACTCCAATTCATAGCATCACAGCTGTGCTGGGGACTTGGCTATCTTATCGGTGATGGTTTTCTCCTCTGTCCTCACCTGTGGTGACCTATATCTCCTGCTTCAGGATACCGGCCTCTGCGGGAAGCCCTGGAAGAAGGGAAGAAGTTTTCTGGAGACTCGTTTTATGTACGCAGCAACCTGTCCCTCCTGGAGATGTCGGACCCTTATGCACTGTGCATCAAGTGTCGGGAGATCCTCCATGTCACAGACACCATGCACAAAGGGCGGCTGGAGTGGTACTGCTCCCGTGTTGATCCCCTGACCATGAGGGACCTGGACAAGGGGACAGTGCCCAACTACAGCAGGTAATGAAAGTGAGGAGGAAGGCAGGGGGTACCTGGGCCCCATTTATCTGTGGTGAGCATCCCCTAGGAGTCCTGAGAGGTGCAGACCGGCCTCTCGATAGTGTGGGCTGCCCAAGCCTTGTATGTGGGACCAGTGCGATAGTTTGGGTATCCTTGAGGGACTGGGAGGTTGAGTGAGGGCTTTGATATGCCTGTGCTTCAGCAGGTCTGTGGGATTTGTTGAAGAAGATCTCGTCAGGCCCTGGGGGCTCTAGAGTTGCCTGAGTGGAAGCTCTCTGTCTTTTCAGGGCTCACCAGCTTTTGAAGATCCAGGCGAAGGGCCAGATACTTGGGCAGCAGAGGGGCCACAGAAATAACGTAAGTCAAAGAAGCCAGTGATAAGAGCTGTGTGTGTGTGTGTGTGTGTGCGAGCCTATGGCCACCTGTGAGAGCTTGGCTATTGTGTGCCTCAAACCTTGTGTGGTGATAAGGTCTGGAAAGACCTGGGACAAGACACCACCCCACCTCCTCAGCATGCAATCTGCCCCACCCTGTTGGTAAACCAGCTCTTACAGAGGTGGCAGCTGGGTTAGCAAGCGGAGCAGGGTCTTATAGCCCAGACAGTGTTTCTGGTCCATGGCTGCTTTCCTACCCGCTCCCCACTTCCCAGACAGAACCCAATGGGTGGCAGACCTGGTCCCATGCTTTTCATTTGTGTGCTCCATACCCTTTGCCAGAGGGTGCTCTGCAGTCAGCTGTGTATGTGTGTGTGAAATGGTCTGTGCTCTCAGTCTTATTGCCCTTGCTTTCTCCTCAGCTAAAGAAACGGGCCTTGGACCAACTACGCCTGGTGAAATCCAAACCTCAGAGGAGCTCAGAACAGCCTCCTCAGCAGCTGTGGCTGGACCCCTGCTCAGGTGACCCTTGTGCCTGCACCAGCACCTTTGGAGACCCATTTATCCTCTGTGGGCACTGAAGGGACATTGGCATCTTGGGATGCCTCAATCTCTCTGCCCAGGATCCCTCTTATAACTCTGCTAACAGGATTTTGGGAACCTGTGCGTATTTAAAGCCCCTGCTCCTTTTCCCTGGTCTTCTGAGGCTTCCTGTTGCTTCTGTTGTTCTTGGGGTCATCTGACTTTTTGTGTAGAATAAACAGATGTGTAACCCAAGGGAATCCCAGCAAATGGGCAAGGGGGGTTGCAGCCAGGATATCTACCTATGAGTTAAGCGTTGTAACCAGAGTAGGCTCTCTCCTGGGACCTAGGATGATTGGTAGGTGCCTCCATAAGTCAGGATGAGGGGATGGTACAGGAAGAATGGGATGATCTTGTGGGGTGGTGAAAGGCTAGTCTCCCATATTCTCACCTTTCTCTTCTTCATCCCTGTCTTCCTGACCCAGACATGAACCTGAAGCCTTACAGCCTGGTGCGCCCTGTGGTGGTCAAGACACCCCGTCCTGTGGTGCTGTCACCTAACTGCATTGCACCACGGCTCATCAGGAACCTGTTGGACTTGCCCACCTCTCGTCTGGACTTCCATGTGTGCCCAGCAGGTAGGTGGCAATGAGTGGTTGATATGTTCAGGACTGGTTTTGGGACCTGTGGCTGAGCAAAGTAAAGTACATGCCTCCTACTTCTGAGGGCTGCTTTCCCCTTTTACCTCCTGCCATTTCTTAGCCATACAGTGGAAAGCTAAGGTGTTGCTCAAAGAGGTCACATCTGTGGAGGCCTTGGTCAGCTCACTTTAGGGAAGGGGTGCTCTTAGTCTTAGAAGTATGAGATGTGGTCCATGGGTCTTGGAAAGCACATGGGTTCTCATTTCAGCAGCTGAGTGTGAGGGTCTCTCACTCTCCCCAGACAATACCTCTTGCCAGGTCATCTTTTGGGGCTGAGTGCCTGCAAGACATTCCTTTCTTCTGCCAGTGGCATGAGGCTGACCCACTGCTGCAGAGGCTGCTGGGGAAAGGACTTTTCTCCCATAGGGAGTTTTCACAGAGGACAACTCTTTCTTTCTTCCCTCCTCCTCCCTTCTCCACCTCTCTTCTTTCTCTGTGTTTAGAGTTCTCCCTTTGCCAACTGCATGACTGGAAAATGAGTTGATACTTTTTTAGGGGGGAATGGTTATGGAGGTAGTGAAAAATCACTGGTTTGCTGAAGAAGAATGGCTCTGCAAGTTTTGGCCGCTGGGCTTCTTATCTGAGTGATTTGGCCATATATCCTGTCCTACTGAGCCCTCTTCAGGGGCCCCCTCACATTGCATGGGCACTTGTTACTGCAGCTGGGAATCTGCACCGAGAGCAAAAACTACGTTCTCCCCTGTTGTGGGGAAAGGAAGGTGATCTGGGAGCGCCGAGCCATTTCTCTTTCCTTTGCTGCCTGCATTTTCCTTTGGAGAACAACCCAGCCAGTGCAGAGTTAGTATAAGCCAGCTGACCTTCCCCAGGAGCCTGCTGCCCCTGAAAGAAACAGTTTGTTTTTCAGTCTCCAGCTCTACCTAGGAAGCACCTGTGCCACCAGGCAGAGATAGCAGAGGATGCCCAGCCAGCCTGGGGCTTGGAAGAGCTGGAACGTGTTCTGGACCCAGTTCCAAACATGCCTTCTTTTAAATACATTACTTTATATGTATCTTAGGAGTGAGCAAGTCCTACAAGCCTTGTTAGGCTCCCCACTTCTGTTTCAGTGACAGTGTGGGTAGCTGCCTAGGGCAGCACGGTCAGCAGGTAAAACCCAGCACCTGAATCAGCCACTCTGGGCTGCAGAGCCTGAGGCTCCCAAGTGAGGTCTTGCGTTGTGTGGGTGTTGTGTCCTCTTCTGTTGGGAGTTACCAGGGGCACCAGGCAGTTATCACTTTGACCACGCCAGACCTCGCTGTCCTGCAGATCTGCCGCTAGTTGTCTGTCTCAGTACCATCTTTGTGCTGCTTTCCTGTATGGTGTTAGCTCTTCTGCTGGGTGCAGTTCTTCTACCTCCAAGGAGGGGGCACTGGCTCAGGCTGCCACCAACAAAAGGAGGTTCAACTTGCCCCCCATCGTCCTCCCACTTTCCCATGCCAAGACGCACCCTTCTCTTGCTTCCTTAGCCCTGCTGCTCGCTGGAGCCATCTACAAGCCCATGCAGCTCACAAACCCTGCAGAAAACCTACCTGGCAAAATAAAGTGATTATTTTTCTGCCATACTCTGTTACAGAGAGGCTGGGACAGTGTGGCAGGGGGGGTGATGGCTGTGAGCTGGCTTAGGCTGCTCTGGTACTGCAACATAAGTGCTGCTCTTGCCCTGAAAGTTGTCTGCAGCTGTGATATCTTGCTTGTTCTGTAGACAGAAAGCTGCAGGAAATCCATGCCAATGTGTAATGTTGTATAATTAGACTTGCTCTCCGGAATCCATAAACACTGAACTTGATAAGCATCAGCGCGGCAGCAGACGTGCAGGATCTGAGGTAGAAAACATGCAAGAAGGAGCAGGGGCTGACGTCTCCCTCTTCATATCTCCCCTTGGCTTGCAGAGAAGCTGGCAAAAGGGGATCCCAGTGCAACCCACACTCAGGAGCACCCTCGGTCTAGAACTGCCCCCCAGGACTGGAGGGAAAGTGGGCAAATCCACATGATCCAGGAGGCAATGGAGAAGGTGCTGAGCTGTTTGGTGTGGGGAGAGAGGGCCAGGATGAAGCACCCCATTCAGACTGGTGGAGAGAGGGGGCAGCTGGGCAGGGGAAGAGGGAGGTTGGTGTGGTGATAGAGAGGGAGCTGCTTGCCTGGGGGCTGTGTCGTTTGAGGGTGTTTTAGGTCCAGGTGTTGTGGGTTTGTGGGGCAGCAGATACGGACATTTGCCGGAGTCTCTGGTGAGCTCAGGTGAAAGAAATGGCAACTAGGGATTTGTGGGGAAGGTGGTGGGAAATGTCATATGCAGAAGTGACGTCCCTGCTTTCACATTCCTCATCTTCGCCAAAGCAGCAACTGCTAAGGCCAGATGGATAAATGTGGGGCTGTGGGTGACAATGATGACAAAGGGGATGTGAAGACGGGCTGTGGCTGAGTGAGGGGTCCGGTTGGCTCTTGGTTTGGGTTGGTGGTGATGGAGTGGGTGACCCTGTCCTTTAATTCTTCCCTTCCCTCTTGGCAGTGACTGTAAATCCCACATTTAATGGAATTACTATTGGAAAAGCAATGATATTTCACAGTATGGGGTTTGATTTAATGTAACTGTCAGGGGCTGGGGTTATTTTTTCTCCATTTAAATCAGTAAATCTATTCAATTTCCCTTCCAGAATAAACACTGCCTGCTAGAGCTGGGAGTTCAGAGTGTGAGGGATCTAATTAGAAGTGAAATATACCCCATCGTTATCCATGTCGAGGTCACTGAGAAGAATGTTAGAGGACTCAGGTAAGAAGAGATGGACTGGCATGGATGAAGGGTATCATGGGAGAAAAGGGAAGCCCTTGTCTCTGTTGAGGGGGGAGAGACAAGGATTGGGGCGAGACCTCTTGCTGTGTCTACATTGGGGCTGGCTGCTGTGAGGGGAAAAAGGGCAGGAAAATTGGCTTTGTGTACGTGTGAGGGAGTTCCTGGGTGTTTTTGCCACCCCATCTCTCTACGCCAAGGGTAGCGCTCATCCCTGTGTTTTCCCCAGGAGCTTGCTGGGGAAGGCGGGCCAGCGGGACTCGGAGGTGCTGAAGGTGTGCCGAAGTGCGGAGCGGGCTCTCCACACTCTGCCGTGCTCCTGGGTCTGTGTGGAGCCCCACGCCTGGAGCCGTGCCGAGGAGTTGCCCAAGGTGGTGCGAGGATGCATCTTCCAGGAGCAAACTCGCCCGCTGTGGATTGAGGATGGCGATGACTGAGCTGAGGGTAGCAGTGCGGACATTGCCAGCTACCGTCCCTGGGAGATGCTCTCAGAGATCCCTGCCTGCCCAAGCTCCTCTGGGTAGCGTATCCTTCCTCCCTGAGGGGATGCCAGCAGCAAAGGCCCACAGGGGTAGCCTTTCTGATCGCCTTGAGGCTACCAGGAGCTGGGGAGGAATGCGTGCTGCCTCCCTTGTCTGAGCTTTCTGTATTTTATCGGAGAGACATCTTCAACTGTCATGGTGGAAACCACTCTCTCACGGGCTGTTCCCCATCACCTTGGGCTGCCCTCGTCTCTGGTGTGTGGTCAGACTGCCAGATGGGAAATGTAGGGGAGCTGTGGGATCAGGCTGTGTAGGAGCCTATCTGACACACATTTGAAGCCCTTCTCCCATCACCTTCATCTCCCCTGCCCTGTGGCAGTGTATGCTCTGGGTCCCCCTTTCCCTTGTCTACCTCGCCTCCAGGCCCTGCGGCACAGGGAGCACGGCTCATGTGCCAGTGCCCTGCCGCGGCTGGAGTGACACTAAGCTCACAACAAAGCCTCATTTTACAGGAGCTGTACACTTTATTGCTTGTAAATTATTAATAGAGCCTTTTATTGGCAAACCACATATAAAGCAGAATTAAATACCATTCATAATGGGAATGGATGGCAGGCTATGGGCTTGTGTGTAACTGGGAAGGTTCAGGCGATGCATGACGGGGTATTTTTCTCCTCCTTTAGCTGAGACCCAACTGCCCAGCCCTCCAGGGAAAGGAGGGAGCACTGCTTTTGCTGTTGTAGGAGAGTGGGAGGTGAGTCAAGAGGACAGGCTGAGCGTGCCACAGACCAAGCCCCCTCCCATTTTTACTTGCCCTATTTTTCAATCCCTTGCCTTTCCCCAGGGCCGATGTTGGCCAGGTTGCTTCAGGAAAGCCAGGGAATGACTTGCTTGATGTGTCTAGCTGAGGTCCCTAGAGCTTCACCTCCCTCTGTGCCCTGGTTATAGTGAAGTTATGAGCCAGCTCCCTCATCCTCCTGGGGGACACCAGTGAGACAGCCCAGCCACACTGCCTGGAGAGGGGGGGCAGTGCCCTTCCAATGGAGGCCGTTCTCACCCCGATGTGGAACTGAGGGTGGGTTCAGACTTTGGCAGAGGGAAGTTGGAGGGATTGGATACCAGCAGCTGCGCTCGCCCACCCTGGCACAGTCCTGACTCCTAATCAATAGCTGTTTTCAGCCCCTGCTATGGGAAGGGCCCGTGCCATAGAGAGGTGGTGATTGTGGTGGTAGGTGGGCTTTCCTGGGGCATGCAAGAGGAAAATGGAGTCTGTGGTTCTGGGACGCTCCTTGGGGTATGAGGCCAGGCAGATGGCTGAGTCCACTGATCCTGGGGTCAATGGGAGAAGATGGGCAACCATCACCAGAGTCAAGTCCTCTCTGTGTCCTCCTCACCCCTGTGATTAAGACATTGCTAATGCCATGCACTTTTGAAGCTCTGAGAAAAGATTAACTTGCTGATCTTCACGGGTCCCCTGTGAGATGTTATTTCAGGCTCTAAACCAGTTGCCTGTGTCTTTTATGAGGACGAGAGTGAAGCAGGGGGGAAAGAAAATGAAAAGATTTTAACCTACAGTCACTAAAATGTAGAGCAAAGTCCCAGCTCTGCCCTGGAGCAATGCAGCTCTCCTCCTAAGGAAGGGGGAACGGGTGTAACACATGCCTCCAGATGAAAGATCCCAAACGACTTCCACCTCAGGGGATGCAGCCTAAGCATCCACACACAGCCAGGCCCCTGGGAGGGTGCAAGCCCTGCAGGCAAAGTAAGTGGGACTCTTGCTGAGCTGATGAGAATACAAGTCCCAAAGCAAATTCCCATCCACCCTGGCATGGATTTGGAGATTAGAGTTTGCATCCTTGTAGGGAAAAAAGCAGCTCTTGAGTACCCAGGGGAACGTGTGAAGCACTCTGGTTTAGGGCTTGCCTCCTGCTCACACTGGGGAACCGTCTCCATCCCTATGGCCTAGGCTGAGGGTGGTTAACAGCAAGCCCCTCCATTCTGGGTAGTCAGGCTGTGCTCCCAGCTTGGCACTTCCTAGTCCTCCCCAGGTAAACAGATGGCCCCCAAGCACCTCTCTGGGCCATCGCTGTTGTCAGGCGGAGGGAAAGGCAGGCAGAAGAAGGTTGCTGGGAGGCAGGTTGGTGCTGCCCAGCTCTCCAGGCAGCAGGTGGCACTGCCTCACCTGCTCCAAGGCTTCTTTCAGGCCCTCTCTTTATTCGCCTTGTCTCCCCTGAGGCTTTCAAAATCCAGCTTCAACTTGTTCTGGACACGGATGAGAAGCTGGGCAGAGGGCTCCAAGGCAAACACAGATGACCCCTCACTGCCCTGCACACCCCAGTCCGCCTTCTTTGTACCTCAGGGGGTGGCTGACTGCTTGGGGGAATGAGTCACGGGTTAGGTAACAAGCAGAATGCAATTAGCAGCCCTGGGCACCAATTACCAGCTGTAACAGCCTTGTGCAAGCCCCTGTAACCAGCCACCGAGAGCAAGATTTCTCCCTCCAGGGAAGGGATCAACAAGGTGGCCTTGTGTGTCGCCCTGGAAAGTCGCCAGTCCTTTCCACGCTTCCCCCCTTCCCCAGCAGAGCTGCAGCAGTATGGGGTCTCTGTCCCATGCACCTCCTCCTCTGCAATGGTGTGTCAGCCAGCCCCAGCCCAGGGCAGGATTGGCCACCTATGGACGCCCAGAAGAAGGAGATGTCTCACAGCACAAGAAGCTGGCTGTGCCCACCTCTAGCGTTGGACATGTTCCGGTTCACACATGATTGGGTCTGACCTCTTCTACTTCCTGGCACCACGCTCTGTACAATGTAGTTTTGAATCGTATTTGTCTCCCGAGGATGTCACTAAGGATCCTCTGCCTGTGTCCCCCTTTGCCTCCCAAGTGATCTCTTAGGCCAGAACTGGGAGGTGGCTGCAGGATGCCTGGGAGCCATGGAAGTTGCTTTTACAGCTGTGTGGAGCTGCTGGCGTGTGGCTGAAGCACTCGGAGAGGTTAATTTCTGGTTCAGGAGCAGTGACTAGCTCTGGGAGCAACCCTGGTATTTAGCACAGAGGCAGCAGATTGGTCATACCAGCTTCATATGCCTGCAGTAATGTAAGGCCTGGAGGTGAATGGCTCCCCATCTGCCCCAAGCCCGTGTAAGAAAGCATTGCTATTCAAAGGGATATAAAAACCTGCAGGGACCTTCCAAAGGGATATGGGAGATGCTCTGGAGATGTTCCTGCTTCAGGGGAAGGCTAGGGGTCTTGGAGACTCAGAGAAGTACAGGAAAGGAGGGAGGAGAAGCAGACTCTGGTTTCTTCCTTACAAAAAATTTAAAGAAAAGTTGTAGCCAGAGACAGTGCTGGGATGAGAGTGTGTGTAAGAGGCCTGGGGAAACGGAACACATGGGTTTAGCCTTGCAGGGAGGTCATCTTCCCTGTGCACCTGGAAAATGTCTGTGTCTGGACATGTGGTGGGAGTGTGGAACAGAGGGACCATGATCCCTGCCTGACCCCTTTTTCTAAGGTCCCATGATCTGACGTGCAGGGCCTTTGCCTCATGGTGCTATGTCGTCCCCGTCTGTCCCCCCCCATTTCCCCTGGGCTCCTGTCTTATTACTTTTTATTTTTTATTTTTTTTCGGTATGCAGAGATTGGATGCCCACAGCTTGGAGCTCCCTGAGGAGCCGCTCTGATTTCAGCAGCTTATGTAGAGCACTAACGACCATCCTGCTGTCCCCATGCTCGCTGAACAGGGAAGTTGGGGTGGGAGTGTGGAAATCATTCCCCTCCTAGGCTGGTTGCCCCTCTGTACCACCTGGCTGCTTTGTAAAGCGGTCTAGTGGTAGCATGAAGGGGACCTTCATGGTCATACACCTCATATCCAACTGAACCAGTAACTGCATGCAGCAATCTGTGGTGCTGACCCCAAAATTTCCTGTCTTCAGTGGTCTTTGTCTTTAGAGGGACTCTCCTGCCTTTTGAGGGTCTCTGTTATTCCTGTCCTTGGGAAGCCTTCTCCATGCAGGACATGCTCAGCTATGCTCAGCATTTTCTGTGTCATAGCCCCAGACTGCCCTCCTGGCCTCACAGGCCTTGATGGCATCCAGGGAGTTGGGGTGAAGGTGGTGCAGGATAGATGTCCAGCTATGCCCAACGGAGGGGGTTGTTGGTGGTGAAGAAGCTGGAGGTGCCATTTTGCTGCTATTCCTGTAACACTCTGGAGTTCTCCATAGAGGGAAAGGACACCTCCCTTCCTTCTCCAAGGAAAGGGAAAAGGAAGCATCATCTTGGACAGCATGAGGGACAAGTTGCTGAGCTCAGCCTTGCTGCAGGGGGCAAGGATCTGGGTGGGATATAAGCTGAGAGATGATGCTAAGCCATGGACATTGAAAGGTAGGTGGCAGGCCCACCCTTCCACTCTCTGATGATGGTGTACCTGTTTCTGTGAGTGTCACTGGCTCTGCAGCCGCCTGGCCAGCAGACTGTCCTTGGGCATCCCTGGTGAGAATGGGAGACGGGGCAGGGAGGTGTGCGTGGCTGGAGGAGGAGGGAAAGGGACCTTCAAGAGTAGAGAAGGTCTGGGTCATGGTTTGGGGAGATTAGTGTCAGAAGTGGGGGTCAGACCTTAGTTTGAGACTCTGGGGCATATGGGGGGTGGGGCAAAGGGGACACACAGTCCTGCTTTGGGAACCCAGGGTCGGGGTAAAGGGCAGGGGTAGCAATTCAAAGTGGTGCTCACAGGAAAAATCTGTGGCTGGCAGAGTTCCTGGGGAAACATCCTTCTTCCCAAGAACAATACAGGACCTTGCACCTTAACTTCCTCGGAGTCCAGGTACCTGTCGCCTTCCCCTCCTCCCGCGAGAGTGTGGGGCTGAGCAGTGCTGCAGAGATGGGGCCGGACTATCACAGTGGAGCAGGGAAACCAGTCAAGCAACAGGTCTGTCCTTCCCCATCAGCTGGTTGTCACCTCGGAGGTATCCCAACCCTGCGATGCCCTGGTGAGGCAAACCCTCTGTCAAACACCCCCCCTCCCCCCCCTCCTCCATCCTCTTCCTCCCCCGGGGCGGGTGCCCCGCCCCGTGCCCGGAGGCGGGACCGGGGCTGGCGGGGAGCAAGAGCGAGCTGCGCGGAGGGAGCAGGTGGAGAGAGAGCCCCGCGGCAGGCATGGCACCCTGCCCTGCAGCCCTGCGCCCGCCGCTCGCCTCTGCCCCGCAGTCCCTGGCTGGGATGCGCAGGCTGGTGTCACCTGGGGAGCCGACTCCTTCCGTCCAGACTCGCCACCCATGGCTCTGATCTCCTTTGCCGTGCCCTCGACTCCTAGCTTGGGACCCCTGGCCTCTCCGTCAGGAGTGGGGGTGCTGCCTTTCCTCCTGGCAAGCTGTGCCAGCCACCTGCCTGGTGCCCCCGAGTGTTCTCCCATCGCGCGGCTCTGCCTCGCCGGGTCATCGAGCCCTCTTAGGCTGTGAAAATTCCCCCTGCTTCACTGGTATCCGCCGGGGCTGTTGTCTCTTTGGCTTTCTGGTCTTCATCCACCCTATTCCTTGGCCACATCCTACTCAGACCTCACTGTCAGCTGGTCCTTCCCCTTCGGAGGCTTCGAGAGGAGCGCACGGCTTCACGTGGAGGTACAGGAAGAGCTTGTCCTTGTTCAAGAGACTACTGGCTGTGGTGAGAACAATTTGGGAGCCATGGGCCGTCGGCTCATCCATGGTCTCTCTGGAGCTGCAGTCTTCCTTGTCAGCATGGCTCTCCTCTCTATGAGGCTCCGTGAGGCTCAGGAAACAGCTCAGTTCCCAGGGCTCAGGGAGGGGCTGTTGGAGAAGCCAAAACAACGGAGCAAAGCAAGTCCAGAGGAAGGTGGTGGCAGGGAGCAGGAGGACCTGAACGTCCATCCTCCTCAGGGATACAGGACTGATGGAAGCCTGACACTTGGGGACATTTTCATAGCTGTGAAGACAACAAAGAGGTTTCACCAGAGCAGGATGGAGCTGCTCTTGGACACATGGATATCCCGGGCCAGAGAGCAGGTGAGCTTGTGGATTTGGCTTAGAGAGGGATGTTTGGTACTGGGACAGGGACGGGGTGTGGGTGCGAGGGGATAAAGGCTGAAGAAAGGGGAGGCTGGGCAATGCAGTCCCACCCAGTGCTTCACCTCATTTTCCCTAATTCTCACTTCTGTTCACATTGAAAGGGAGATGCTACCCAGCAAAATGTTTCACTGGTAGCTGCTTCATGGGATAGTCTGGCAGAGAGGATGAATAGCTTGTGTGGGCTCTTCCCATGAAGGCCGGGAGTATGACTGCTGTTAGCAGGCATCACCTGACCCTAGCCTAAGCCCAACTCTTTCAGTTTGAAGTTCAAAGGATGTAATTTTCTTTTTTTTTTTTTTTTTTTTTTCAGCCCAGTAGCACAGGGGGCTGCAGACTGCCTGGGCCACACCAGCAGACTGAGAGCACAGACCATCCTGGGTCTATACGAAATGGTGGTTTTCTACCTTCTAGTGCCATGAGTTTTCTAGGCTTTGAGTTGAGTGGCTCCCCGTGGCCCTCAATCAGGATGCTGACATTGTGCCTGGGCACCCTTTGCCCCAAGATGGTGTGGTGCAGAGGTCAGGAGGACGAAGCAGGAGGACCTGGAGGACCTTCTAGAATGCAGGAGGGGTGTTTGCAGCCCTGTTTGGTTCCTAGCACATCAGCCCAATCCATTCCTTGCTTTCTTGGGTAGATCTCCTCATGTGCATGACCTTGAAGAGGTGCGGGTGCATTTTTTTGTTGTTGTTGTTTGTTTTTTAACTGGGGGTCTGATGTTTCCACCTTTTACCAAGGCAGCGTTTGGAGAGTTTCCTTCCTGTTAGAGGAACTGATGTGAGGCACCACGTTGGTGGTGGCTGTGCTGATGGGCTTACTGGTGGGCAGAAGTACTCCCCAGAGCCCAGGTACTTCTCTCCCTCCCTTACAGAGCTGCTCCTTAGGAAAGAAGTAATCCTGTGGCTGTCCCCAAAGGGTGGTTGGTTTTTTTTCCCTCTGCCTGTGTCTGATGAGTGCCTAGAAGACAAATTCAGGCCTCAGCAAGGAATGGGGACGGGGGTGGAGGTATTGGGTAGGAGAGTACTTGCAGCAATGCAGGGTTTTCTGGGTAAGGGTGGTTTTCTACTTCATGGTGCTGCAACTGTCTGGTCTGCTGTGGTTATCACAGGAAGCCATGTCCTATTTTGAGCACGCTTCCTCTCCTGTCTGCGCGTCCCTCTTGGCGTCTGAGATGCCCTGCTTCCTCCTCCCAGATGCACTTCTCCTCTCTGCCCAACCTCAGCCCAGCATGCTGCTCTTTGGAAAAACCAACCCTGATCTTAATGCATGGCAGCACTTCCATTAAGATATAGTGACTGGGGCTTTTGGAGTGCGTTTTTAAGGAGCAGCTCACCTTTCCCTCCTTGTGCATTTGATAACCAGGCACTTGGCCATTCTGCTGATGATAGGAATTAGATACTAGCTCCCCAGATTCATTTAACCCTCTCTGTTTGGCAGGCAAAACATGTCCAAACCTGGGAAGAGGTGCTGAATTTTCCATACTGCTGCCAGCCTCTAGGAAAGCTTCACAGACTGGGCAGGAGAATAGGAAGGAAGGGTAGGGTGGGAGCATCTGTCATTTTTAAACAGCGTTTTTTCATTGTTATCAATTTTTGCTGTAAGCTCAGTGTTCCCCCCCCCTCGTCAATTTTCCATGTTTTTCTTCTGCTTTTTTTGCTAAATGGCCTTGAGGGCAGGGGAGTGGGGGTGGAGTGGGAGGTAAAGAGAAGTACATGAAAGTCAAAAGCTTTTTTTTTTTTTTTAAAATATACTGCTGCTGGAGGGTTTTTTTGGAGGCAGGGAAAAGGGGTAGTGTGGAAAAATTGACAATACAGAAACCTCACTTAGCAAGAAAAAGAGAGCTCTCAATTTGCAAACGACACTTAATTGTGATGGGGCCAGGGTTAGGGCACCAGACCTTCTATGACTGAGACCTTATGGAGAGGCACAGGCATTAAGAGCCAGTCTTGAAGAGATCCAGGTCTCAGAAGCCTTGATGTGCAGCGACTGCCTCCTCTTAGGGTTGAGCCACTGTCTTGCTGTCTTACTCACCCTTACTGCTGGCTGGAGATTGATTCAGTGGGTCCTTCTCTGCAGGTGGCCAGCAGGGAAACTTTAGCAGCTGGCTGTGCTGCTGATGCCAGTCCTGGTTTCAGAGCTGATTACCTCTATGGTGTCCTCCCGGAGGAATCAACCCAAACCCTGCAGGTCAGGCTTAGGTGGCTGCAACAGGAGGCAGAAACAGCTGTGGGTTTTATGACTAGGACAGGCTGTACAGGAGCCAAATTAAAAGTCCTCTGTGTTGGACTCTGTCAGGGTAGACAATGAGAGAGAGACATTTTCCCTGAAACTGCACTGTTTAAAGAGATGAGAAGATACACAGGTGGTGAGAGATGGGAAGGGGAAGGGTGAGGTGGACACTCTTCACTGTACCATGCTCCACCTCTGAGAACCAATCCATGATAAATTTTTCACTGGAGCTTGATGTGGAAATCATTTCAGCAAAAGGCCTTTTCCTCAGAAAAGGTTTCCATTAAACAAAAGTGTCAGTTTTGATGATTGTTTAGGCTGGACAGCATCTTGGAATGCCTTATATTCTTGACCTCAATAGTTTTGATGGAGATAAGTCCAAGCTTCTGGTCTGAAATGGCCTTTCATCTGGCAACATAAACTAATTCTAGCACCTTCTCTCCTTCTGGAAACCCAGATATGCGACCAATTGAAATGAAACCTTTGAATGACCAATCAAAGGTTCCTGGACTGGCTTTTGCATTTTCAGGGTTGTGAACACACTGTAAGTTTTGCACCTGTTTTATGGACAGGACAGAACAATAACCTGCTGATTTTGAAAGGGGTTTCTTCCTGGAGCTTGGGAGGTGAACGAGGCCCTGGATTGTCAGATTCTACATCTTTAGCACAGAATTACAGAATGGTAGGGGTTGGAAGGGACCTCTGGAGATCACCTGGTCCAGTCCCCTTGCTACAGTGAGGTCATCCAGAGCAGGTTTCCCAGGACCACATCCAGGTGGATTTCGCATATCTCCAGAGAAGGAGACTCCACAGCCTCTCTGGGCAGCCTGTTCTAGTGCTCCATCACCCTCGTAGTTCCTGTTTGAGCCCATTGCCCCTTGTCCTGTCACTGGGCATCACTGAAAAGAGACTAGCTCCATGCTCTTGACATCCACTATTTAGGTATTTATAAGCATTGGTAAGATCCCCTCTCAGTCTTCTCTCTTCCAGGCTAAACAGCTCCAGGTCTCTCAGCCTTTCCTTGTAAGAAAGATGCTCCAGTCCCATAATCATTTTCTTTTCCTGGTTTTTCCTTCCGAGGCTGGTTTCCCTGTTTGGGGTGAGGAGGTCTCAAAGTCTAGTGTTTATTCATTACATGGGCTCTTGTGTTCATGAAGCCACCAGGTAAAGCCATTTGATACCAGTGGCTCCATGTCACTGCTTGCAGATATCCTTTCCCACCCAGATATCTTCACTCTAGAATGGAGGGATGCTTTCCATGCTGCACCCCTCCTCTGGCCCAGATCTGCTGCCCTGCAGGAGCATTGACAGCCATCCTGGCCCAGCCTCAGTGTGCTGAGACACCCCAATGGGAGATCCTGCATGGTTCCATAGATGGTCTGGTGGAGAACACGATATGATGGGGAGGCCTCTTCTGTCTACACCATTTGTCTGCAGGGGCACAAGAGATACCAGGTGTTCTGCTCACATGTACCCAGCAGGCGAGTAGGCCTGGTGTGTCCAAGAGAGACCTGAATATTTTCCAAACTCCATTGCTATGGTCAACTGTGTCTGGTGTCTCCTCCTTGAGAAACATCTGCATAACTAGGCCGAATGGTATCCAGCCAGGTTTTCAGCCCTTCTCTTTCTCTCCTATTCCAGTCAGTATCTGTGGCTTTCCTGAGGGACACATGGTGGCAGTCACTTGGATGCTGGCAGCCGCTGCTCTTCCAGGTTGCCTACTTTCAGGGACACAAGGGATGGAGAAACAAGGATGCAGGCAGCTGCCTGCGCTGTTGTGATCTTCAGGACAGAGCCAGGGCACATATTCCAGCACCTCTGGAATACTGTAGCCTGGTATAGCAGGGAGATCGAAGTTTGGGAGAGCTAGAGAAATCAGCTTTGCCTGGTCCCCACACTCAGAGACCTCTTTTTCCAGTTATTTTGGGCAGTATGGTGTTCCTTGTGGTGACAATGTTCCCTCATCCATGGGTTCCCACAGAAACTATTTGGGTCTCTGCAAAAAACATTTTCCACTTTGTTTCAACAGGAATGTGGAAACCTTGGAATATTTTCACAAGTAGAAAATCTGCGAAAAGATGCAGATTCCTATTTTAAGTCCATCAGATATGATGTTTGTTAGACACGTGATTTCCAGTCAGCTTTATATCTGTAAGCAAGTAATTTCCAGCAACAATGTTTCTGGGTTCGTTTTTGTTGGTTTTTTTTGGTTTTATTTTAAATGTAAGAAAGTTTCAGTGGTTTCAGACTTATTCTTTTTAAGATGAAATATTTGTCATAGTGGAAATTTCTGGCTCTGACACACTGATGAGGGAAACCCCATGCCACTGACAATCTCTGCCTTGCCTGAAGGTAGTGATATGGTCCCCTGACCTAGAGTGACTCCTTTACCTGAGACTTGGCTAATTGCTTCTTGTCCCGTGATCACCTTGAAAGTGGTTTTAATTAAGAAACTTTACCAGTGGGGTGAGGTAGGAATGTGTGCATGGCGTGCTGCTGCAGCTCAGCTGTTGGAGGGTAATTCGTCAAGTTGCTGTATCATTTACGTTTGAGATCATGAAACCATCCTGCTGTCTCTGCTCGAGCCAGGTGGGCTCTCAGAATCCTTCATTGCCTTCTTTTCAGGAGCAGAGCATTTCACTTGCCACATCCTCCTGATGGGGGAATATCTCCCAAATGCTGGGAGGGTGTGGAGAGACGTAGAGATTCTGTCTCCTCGTCAGAGCCTTTGGGAGCAATGGGAGCTTGTGAAGCTGTTTGTCTGCCTGCCTCATCCATCCCTTTTGTCCCTGCCCAGGTGCTGTGTTTAACCAGCCTGTGGGCAGCTGGTGGAAACACTGTTTACGGCTCGCGACTCCTTTTTGATTTCATGAAAGCTCATTTTCTGCCTGAGGAAAGCTTTTCTCCACCAGCCCTGATCCTCGCCTGGCCCTGAGAGGGGGAGATGTGCCACATAATGGCAGGGAGGGGGATTAGAGAGGCCTGGGGGTGGAGGAAGAGGAGGAGGAGGCAGGGAGCAGCAGGGGGCTGTTCACATTTAACACACAAACAGTTGTTCTCCTTTTAACCCGAGCATCGTTCAACCACAATGCTTTCATTTTTCTACCATCAACACCTAAGCCAGGGCTCCCTCATTCCCTTGCTCAGTGTCATGGGTCCCTTTCTCCCTGTTCCAAAGGTTGGGGCAGGGGGAGATGAAGCCGCACAAGCGCTGGAGATTGTGCCGTGCAGGAAGAAAGAGCTCAGCCATCCCTCTGCTCAACTGCTGCCTGGGTGGGGGGCATGGCAGCAGAGAGTGGAATAGGGTGACCATGGCAAGTGTGTCCATGTGTGGGGAGAAAGGGGTGGGTGGCCAGGAGTAACACCAGCTCCAGCCCTGAGAGTGACCTCCTTTTCTTGTTTCCCCAGACTTACATTTTCACTGATGAAGAAGATGATGCCCTGGAAAGGAGAATGGGTAACGACCTGTCCTATAATACCACCTCCCCACTGCCTTCAGCCTTTGAACTGCCACAGCCTTGGGAGGCGTCCAACTTAAAGGCTGCCTCTTGAAGCACACCCCTTGCCATGGAAGGACCCCAAGCTCCAGTGGTGATGGATCGGTTTAGTTGGCTTCCCCCAGAGCATGCAGCCAACTAGAGGCAGGGTGCTGTCTGCCTTAAAGCACCCATGGGTGCTCTCAGCCTGTGAGAGACCCCTTCAGCCCCTGCATCCTGGCTGGCAGTGGGCAGCATGGAAGTACAGTTGGCAGGTGTCCTAGTCTTAGCCAAGGTGCTTGGATGCCTCCAGGTTTCATCTCCTGGTGGGGGAAGGATGGAACCCATATTGCCCTGGGCTCAGATGCCTGTTTTGGGAGGGCCACAAGGAGGCTGTCTGTGAACAAACCCCTTCCCTCCCACCCAGAGGTCATCCTTGTGACCATGAAAAGTGGGCCAGCCCTGAGACACAGCTCTCTCTCTCTCCTGCCAGGCAACCACGTGATCTTCACCAACTGCTCTGCTGAGCACAGCCACCTGGCCCTCTCCTGCAAGATGGCCGCTGAGTTTGATGCCTTCCTGGCCAGTGGCCGGAGGTGAGGCAGGGCTGCTGTGGGGGGACCCCTGAGAGGAAGAGGCACCCCCCCTCATCACAAACCTCTTGTGTCTTCATTCCTGTTTCCTCCCAGCTGGTTTTGCCATTTGGATGATGACAACTACCTGAACCCCTGGGCCCTCCTGAAGCTCTTGTCCTCTTACTCTGCGACATGGGATGTTTACCTGGGGAAACCCAGTCTGAACCGACCCATCCAGGCATCCGAAACTCTGCCGAACAACCAGACGGTACAGCCTCTGCTGGTGCTGTGGGGACCAGTGGGTTATTTTTACTGCTCTGCCTCATCGGCCGTAGATGTACCCCAAGGAGAGACAGGTCCCAAGAGCAACAAGCAATGGGCAAAAAAATCACCGGTTTTGTCTAAACATAGTTGTAGGTGTTGACTCAATCTGATCTACCTAGGGGAGAAGTCCCATGTGGCTCCTGAGCCTTTGGGTACCTGTCTGCCAGGAGACAAGCCAGCCTTGGACAGCCTACCTACTGATGTCAGCAAGAACTTGGCCGCTCCACATAGAAGGAGGTTAAAACCCCTGCTGTACAGCTGGCAAGTCCTTCTTCTGGGCAGCAGTCAGGGGCCTGGGGTGACAATAGGGCTGTGTTTATCCTGGCATCAAAGCTGGCTCTCCAGCATCCCCATCTCAGGGAGTATGGTATCATCTGAGCCTCTGCCATTGATTTTCTCTGCTGTTTCTCTCCAGAAATCTGTGCGCTTCTGGTTTGCCACAGGAGGGGCTGGGTTCTGTATCAGCCGCAAGCTGGCAAACAAGATGGTGCCATGGGCCAGGTGAGCTGAGCAGCTGTTGAGTATGGGAGCCTTTGGGCATGAGGAACATGGCCGCACATTAATTCTTGGCAGTGTCAGATCTGAATTTGTGTATGTGGTGTTTGCAAGAGTGCCATGTGCACATCCCACATCTGCAAGCATGTGGGACTGGAGGGAGGATTTAGTGGTGGGTCTGCCACCTGATTACAAAGAGACAAGAGCAGGGACATCAGTAAATACGATCACAGGATGATACACTCCCCTCTCCCTGACTCTTTTTGGCTCTTGCTTATGTTTTATGGTAGATCTAGACAGGAAAATGATTTGTGATCTAGAGTAAAATGAAAGTGGCATGGATAGATAACACCTAACCTGGCATAAAGTCTGCTACTGCTGGATTAAAATGCTTAAAGCACATTTGGACTACCTGAGGGGTGTTATAGTAGACAGTGCTTCATACTGTGTGGCTGCTTCCAGTTGCAGGAGCCTTAAAATTGGACTTAGCCTGTCATGAAAGGATGGCCAAGCATGTGGTGCTTCATTACAGTGGAGGCATGGATGGCTTATTCAGGCTGCATGAGACTGTCCTGTTTCTTCTTCCTCCTGGTCCTGGCCATGTGGTCCCACTGTTTCTCTTGTCCTGGCTTGTCTGACCCCTCAGAGACTCAGTGTAGCTCACCAAACGGGTGGAAAAGTGACCTGGCAAATTCTGCCAGCTGTCTGCATCAGCTCACCAAGGAGCTGAATATGTTTCAGGGAGAGCACCCAACAGTTCATGGGACAGCATGACTGAGAGTGGCCAAAGAGCAAACACATCCCCAAATCGAACTCAGGGATTTTTTGCCTAGTTCCAAGATTTATTCGCATTTTCAGTTAAGTCCTTCATTTATCTCCCACCCGAGTGGATGCCTATATCCCCTCCTACCCTCTTCCTAACCCACATGGTCCTCCTCTCTTCCAGTGGCAGGAACTTTCTGAGCACTGCAGAGCTCATTCGCCTGCCAGATGACTGCACCGTGGGTTACATCATTGAGTGCAAAGTTGGTGGGCAGCTGCTGCCTAATGCGCTCTTCCACTCCCACCTGGAGAACCTCCAGCTCATCCCTGCCTCTCGGCTCATGCAGCAGGTGAGGAGGGGAAATGGAGCAAGAGGGAGGTGTGTGAGGAAGGACAAGTGGAGGGGAACTTACAGGCACATTGCTCCATTGGTGGCACTCACATAAGTTGAATCAATCATCTGCTCTTTTGGGAAGGCTTTCCTGACAACTGCTTCTTTTGAAATAAAGAGCAGATGTTGCCTGCAGCACACATGCCAGTCACAGTGCCCCTGGGGTCAGTGGTGGGGAGCACATGTATGGAGAATGATGGGAGCATTGAGAGCATCCCTGGGGGAACACGGCACAAGA
>WTSP01019846.1:30183-44732 GCA_025331215.1 Actenoides lindsayi
TGAAGTTGAACCAGGGGAGGTTCAGGCTGGATATTAGGAAGCATTTCTTTACAGAAAGGGTTGTCAGGCATTGGAATAGCCTGCCTGGGGAGGTGGTGGTGTCACCATCCCAGGAGGTGCTAAGAGGCGGTTAGATGTTGTGCTTAGGGACATGGTTTAGTGGGTTTTGATAGGGCTAGGAGTAAGGTTGGACTTGATGATCCTGAAGATCTCTTCCAGATGAAATTATTCTATGATTCTATGATTCTCTGCAGGTCACCCTCAGCTACGGTGTCTTTGAGAAGAAGCTCAATGTTATTGAACTCAGAGGCCCTTTCTCACCCCAAGAGGATCCCTCAAGGTACGGGGCTTCAGTGCTCTGCATGTTGCTGTAGTGTGAGCCCTCAGAAAACCGGCTGGGACAGAGAGGCAGCCAAATGGGGTGCATAAGTTTCAGAGTGAGGGACAGAAGTTTTGCAGTCACGTGCCTTATTGGTCGAGGGACACGCCAGCATTAAGCTGTTTGTAAATGCTTACAAACTTTGCAAACCTTTTTGGATTAGTGAGAAGAAAAATGTGTATCAAAACATTTTATCTGGGCAATTCCTGAGCCAAAAGTATTGCCATTTATTTCACATTTTGAGACTGAACCAGCTAACCTTTTACCTCTGGGATTGGAACAGAAATATTCTTTTAAACTCAGGAAATTCTGCTTGCTTTTTCATTTTTTGCTTTGCTGAGAAAACTGAAGGGAAAAAAGAAAAAGGTTCACTTCAGGCTGACTGCAAACAAAAATGTCTTTTGATTTACCTTCTCTGATTTTAGTGAACAAATCTGAAGTTATTATTTGCAAAGCATGGGTAGGAAGCTCCTGGCTGGAGATAGCAGGGGTGGGAAGCAGCTAGGCGACGAAAAGAGCATCAACAGAACCATGTAGCAGGGCCTGGTGCAGTGCCCATCTCCCTACCCATGATCAGGGTGAGCCATGGACTTGGGCTACAT
The DNA here is from genome assembly GCA_025331215.1 of Actenoides lindsayi. NCBI lineage: Eukaryota > Metazoa > Chordata > Aves > Coraciiformes > Alcedinidae > Actenoides > Actenoides lindsayi. The sequence continues at coordinate 31,165 of WTSP01019846.1, forward strand.
GAGCCAGAGCTGGATTCAGGTGTCGGCAAGAGGCTTGGCTTGCTTAGCTTTGATGAGAAAAGACATCTGGAGGTGAGCAACCAGTCCTGGAGCTCTGTAGTGCAGGGTGTGTGCCTGATATGGGATTGGACATGAGCAAGAGGTCTATTCTCCAGCTCTGTGCTGGTTTAAAAACTGTCACTTGACCTTCCTTTCCTCTCTCCTCAACAGGTTTCGATCACTCCACTGCCATCTCTATCCCGACACCTCCTGGTGCTTGCAGGCTGTTGGATGGTGATGCTTGAGCCTCAGCTACAGTGGGTCCTGGTGTACATCCATCCACCTTGTGCATGTAGAAGGTGGGACACTGAAGAAGCTCAGTGCTCCCAATTTTCCCTCTTCTGTGGTGGTCTTGGGGCTGTGCAATGTCTTTTTTGGTCCTTGCTGAATACTGTTGAGACAGAACAAGAGACAAGATCTATCCCAAAGATGGATAACATGGATGGGCTTCCCATCTGAGCTGGGATACATGCAAGAAATGGGAGCAGTGTGCCTCCCTGAGCAAATTAAGGACTGGGTTGTGATTGCTGGGCATCTGGGTAGAGATAGGGACCTGCTGCTGCTCCTTGCTGTGGATTCATCTTGCTGGACTAGAAAGGCCCTGGGTATTGGTACCCAGTGCCCAAGTGAGGATGGTTGATACTGTGTGGTGGCTTCAGCCTCTCTGAACAGAGCCTCTTCCTCCATATCTGCCTGTGCTTTCTCCACAGCCCACCCTTCCCAGCCACAGACCCTTGGCTGACTCTGCCTGGTCTTTCTATAGGAATGGAAACAGTGACCATTTCTGTGCTGATCGAGTGCTGGAAAAGCATCAGAGGGAAGATGGTTAGGAAGTACAAAGAATCAGGAATCCTCTCCCCTGCCGGGACAAAGGAAAGGGTGTGGAGTGGGGGACCCATGAGGAGACAGACAGAGATGAGGATGGTACCTGAACTGAACATTGAAGGCTTGGTCTTGTATGGCCCTGCATTATTCTTCTCTTTTTACTTTCTTGATACGGGGTCAGGATAATCTCTTGCTCTAATTACTGAACTGTCGTCTGAGATTAGACTCCAACTCCTACCTGTGAGAGAGGAGACATGAAGGATTAGAACTGGCTGAAAGAGAGGAGAAAGGAAGAGATGGAGAAGGAGCGCTTAGGAGTGGATTAGAGGTTACAGCTTTATAATCTTCTCCATGCCCTAACCAAAAAAAATTAAGTCGTGAAGGAATGGAAACAGGCAAAGAGCTTTTTATCTCTGCATTTCTTTCCTTCAGATGCTAAGAGCAGCTTTCTGCCTGCCTGCTGTCCCTGCTGAGTGCAGTAGGGGAAGGAGCAGGCCCAAATAGGTTATAAGCTTTGGGGCATGTTGTGGAGAGTCCTTTTCTCAATACAGAGCCTGTCATGAAAGCTGGGGAATTCTGCTTGCTGGAGAATGAACTTTGGCACCATTTTGTCCTTGTACACATGGTTAAATGACTGGGGGAGAACGTTGCGGGGAAAGCTGGAAGGCAAAGAGGCTGTTTTAAATGGCAGGTGGTACCACAAACAGGTATTTCACTTTAAAGAGTGTTTCAAAACACATTGCTGGGATCTGTGAGAGATTCCTGTAATCTCCAGATGAAAGGACAAATGCCCTTTCTGCAAAGAGCTGCTCAGCTTTGATGCTATTGATGTGACTAAGCCTGCTGCTAGTGGGCTGGAAGAGCCAAGGGCGACTATCACTGTGCTTTTACCATTCTGAAAACTGGCCACCCTGTTGCCTCCTCCTACCCCCCAAGAACCAGCATCTCCTACACAGCATACGCCAGGTTTAAAGGGAAGGTGTCAGAAAGATCTTCCACCTCTGCAAAGGAGTTTCTAAAAATGAATGAGCACTTGCATTTCTGGAGAAGCAGGAAGAGGAAGCCTGTAGAGCTATTTTCCAGCCTGGTCATTCTTACCAGCATTTAATCAGCTTGTGAAGCAGCAGAGGGTCCTGTTTTCTTCTCTTGCATAACATGCCTTTGAACTGGAAATTCATCCTAATCAAGGACAGGGGCTAGCTGATGCCAATGGCCATTCCTTGAATCATGTAAAACACAGCCACATAAACCTAGGAACCATGTGGCTCAAAACAGAGATGCCAAACTATTGGAGGACAGGTACAACATAAAGAAGTCCTGCCCCACAGGGCAAATGGTTTGGTCTGAATTCAACCAGAAGATGAAAAATGCTCCTGTGAGAAGAAATTAGAGTCTTCAAGAGAGATCTACACTACCCAGATGTCTTCTTTTTTCCCCATCCAAACTTTCAGCTGTTGTTATTTGAGAGCTGGAGTTAAAAAGCCAGTCCTATCTGTAGATGTCCAGCTGTCAGTCAAAGCAAAATGTGGTTCATGTGCCCAGAGAAGGAGAAGAAACTGGTACAGCAGTTTCACTTCCCTGGGGAAAAGCAAAGCAGAGAAACTGGAAGCCCCCCTTTGGATCCTGGCCTCAGCTGAATTGACCTGGTGCTTTCTGCATGGCTGATGATCAGATATTAAATGGGTTGAGTCCTTGAGTGGTTGTGTGGGGCCCAGTTTAAGACTGGACTTCATTGCTGGAGCAGTAAAGTGGCACTTCTGTGGAAAATGTCTTGTCTCATAAGGAAATGCAGAAGAGATGAGAAGATGTCTGGGGCAGGGTATCTCTTGGGCTGTAGAGAAATGAATGACAGAAAAATCTTGTTATGCCTGTGACAACAGTGCATTGGAAAGAAAATAGCTTCTCAGAGTCGACAAAAGAAACCAGGTTTTCTCTAAGAACAGAGAGACAGCTTAAGGGGACATTCACCACATGAAATCTGATCAACGTTAAAACCTGAGTTAAAATTAGTTTCGGGAATGGTTCCTGCCCCTGGGGCTTGCTGTCAGATGTTGTGGTTTTACAGTCTCATTTTCCTAGTTTATTAAAATGTTTAGCTGCTTGGGAAAATGAGAAACAACCTCACGTGAAACTTTTCAGAGGACTGTCTTTTTTAATTCTCCTTCATGATTTTCTGATGTAACAGTTGAAGTTTTTGGGTCTATTAATTTTTCTTTTCTTTCTCTCTTTTTTCTTAAGTATCTCTTTCCCCCTTTCTCTATCTCATACTCCCTTTTCTCACTGCAAGAAAAAAAGCTCTCCCAAGAATGAAAAGGGATGGAGATGTGGTCATTATATTTTACTAGGAAAAATGGGGTCAAAGTCAAAGGTGTTGGCATGACCCTGCTGTTGTACAACATTAAGTGTAGTTCAAGGTTTCAAGTACAGAGACCTCTGCCTGCCCAACACCATAGCAACCAAAACTATTAATGATGTTTAAGCTGTAAACTGAAGATTCAGTAAAAGGAGAAGGAGTGGAAAAAAAGCAGTTACAGTATTTGAATGTAAAGTATTAAGTGAGGCTTTCATGTTAACAATATCCTTTCTTCACTTTCCCCTTAGCTGTGAAGAATTTTTATAAGGAAACCCCTATTTGACGGTGAAAAAAAAATGCTAATGACTATACTTTCTTTAGGGGAAAAGATAAGTTACTTGAAATAGGTGGGAAACCGCAGTTGTTGCTAAAGACTTGAAGGGGGAAGAGAAGAATACCAATGCTAGACAATGCTTCTGTCTCTGGTGCCAGCTCCTCTTAACAGCTCTGCTCCCAAAGAAAACCAGATTTCTAAGCCACTGTGGGATTTACCCGATGTGTACCCAGATCACAGCCTTCAGATCTCTCCCAGGCCTCTTGCTAAAGATACAGCTTTCAAAAGATGAGCAGTTTATTAGACAGAAGCCAAAAGTTGAGGAATAGGAACAGGAAGAAAGGAGATTGGAAGGAAAGGAACCAACAAGAGGGGCCTTGGAGGAGTCCATGGGAATTTCAGCTGTGCATTGAAAGTGCTTTTTGGGAACTGCCCAGCAATAGTGGGAAAGGGGATGCTTCTTGGATCCACAGCTCTGGATGTTTTTGTGATTAGGACAACTGTAGCCCCCCAGTGCCACAGAGGATGACAGCCTGTAGGTCAGAGTTCACCTTGGAAGAGGTGGGATCAAGGTGGCTGTCCCTGAACCTCGTCGTCTTCTTTTATTTAAATAACACTTCACATAGGTTGATGGCTTTTCTTCTGACAGTTATACTCAATTCCTTACAGCAGATTTGTCCTCTTAATTTCAATACTTCCTCTGCCCTTGCTTACAATGCAAGCTCTTCAGACAGTCCAGGGGCAGGATCAGCAACTCTTGTCATTCATTTATTTAATTCCTTTTGCCTTCAATCCCTGAAAAATGCTACAAGACAGCTCACTTGCCCTTTTGCACCACAGGCCACCAGGGCTTTACACACCTTGAGCACACTTCTGAGGTGGATGCAAAGGTGGGAGACCGCTTCATTCAGTAACTGCATGGGCACAGAGAAGCATGGACCATCCTTATATTCTTCCTTGAGGCACCTGCCAGCAGCTTGTGCCAGAGATGGGATCTCATACTAACTAGGACTTCCTTCTTTCTCAAATACTACTTGACTTATAGCACCACTGAAGAGGATGTGAGTGTTACCATAGACACAAGCAAGACCAAGAAGAAGAACAGTATCACAAATGTACAAATAACTGTGTCTGTGCTCACCAGCTGATGTAGAATTTTTTCCTCTATACTTTCAGCCCAATTACCTGGGAGGTTAAAGGAGTGCAGGGCTGAGCTGTTGGTTGCTCAGCTGGCATTGCCTTTTTAAGGCTGTTCCTTGACAGCCTGAGATTTTTGTTGCTCCTTGTTTGATCCATCTTGGACTCCAAGAAATCTGGGAACTCGTCTCTCTCCCTATTTGAACTGTATGTGATTAATTACAGACCCTGAGAATGGGCTCCTTGCCTGTCTCTTATGTTTAAATTGCTTTCCAGGATGTTTCAAGGCTAAGGAGCCTCTTCAGATGTTACCTCTGACTGTGCCTCCATCAAACCTCCCTTGGTTTTGCTGGGAACTGCATCTAATTCATAACAAACTTGGACAACAAATTAAACAGAGTGCTTTGTACATGGATTTGCTGTCCCTGACCCTTCTTCTGCTGCTTGAGAAGAAGACGGTGTTGGTTTTAGCAACATAGGAAAAAGAAGTACAACTAAATAGGGCAATTGTATGGGGAGAGATGCTGCTATTCCGAAGCTTTGCTTTCCCCATGCCACCACTAGAAGGGGGGCACGAAGAGAATCTGCATCTGGTCCCTTTGGCCATGGTGTATCGGGTGGAGGATATGCCATGAAATATCCAGCATTTACACTGGTAGAGAATCTGGTTTTGAGCCAAGGCTAGCTTGTGTTCAGTGCTGCATGGAGAGAAAACCGGTGCCTACCCCAGAGCACTTCTAAGCAGAGACAGGGTGGGAAAGTAGGGGAGGACTTACAGTGTTGATGAGACAGTATTGTCACATCTAAGCAGTGAGAACAAGATGGTCTTTGGGACAGGGAGGAGAAGAGTTCAGGAGCAAAGATCCCTCTCCACCCAGAAATACTATGAAGCAACAGATCTGAAGGATGGGTAATATAAGCACATGGGAAGAGAGAAGTGAGGGATGAAGAAAGTGGTTTGGATAAGAGAAAGTACCAGAACGAAATCTACATCCTCTTCAGAGCTGTGTTGGCAACTGATGAACGCTGGCCTGAGAACCAGTGCCTTGGGACTTAGGGGTTCAACAAAAAGAGGGGAAAGATGGAAAGGAAAAGGCAGGAACAGTCTTCACCTATGCACACACTCAGTGTTGGCCTGTGGCTTCTCACTTGTGGCTACCTCACTAGCACAGGACAAGATGTAGGACTTGGAAAGTGCATCACCTCTGTGCTGTGTGCCTTCTGCCTGGGGAGACTTCACATAACTCATCTTTCATGAACATGCAGAGAAGCAGCAGACTGCGGAATGGCCAGGATGGATGTGATGAGAAGACTCTGCCCCTTCCTCACTGCCCCACCTTTTCCACATTGCCATCAGCTTTGGCTGGAGTGAGGCTGACTGCAGAAGCTGGCCAAGACCCTCCTGCTTGTGATGGTTTTTCTTTAGTGTGCAGGGGAGAACGCTCCTCTCCTCTCCTCTCCTCTCCTCTCCTCTCTGGGCTTTCAGACAGACATGGTTCCCAAAGGCGTGATGAGGGGTGCAGACTGACAAGGTCTCAGTGCAGCTGGTAGGGAGAGCAGGGCCCTTCCATGCCCCCTCCCTTTCCCCCAGCATTCAGCTAGTGTTGGACGGTGTCTGTTTTTAGCAAAAGTCAGATTCAACAGCTGAGCTGATTTTCCAAAGGGACACATAAAACAAACAGCCTGCCATCTGCTCTATTGTCCTGGAATAGCAGCTTGGAGGGTGAGGGGAGAGGGAAAGAGGAGAATGAGAAACTGAGGTGGGGGGAGAGGGTGGGTAGAAGGGGGAATGGAAGCGAGAAAGCAGAATGGGGAGGCAGGGAGGACATGGAGGGGGAGAGGAGGGTGAAGGTGGAGGCTGAGGGGGGAGAAAGAGTGAGAGAGAAGGACGTAAAGAAAAAAGAGAGCTGTGTGAAAGCAGGGATATGGTGAGGGGAGAGGACCAGAGACAGGGGTGGGGGCAAAGAGAGCTTGCTTGGGATCACTCTGGCTGGATCCGTGTCAGCGCTGCAAGACACAGGGGCGGGCATCTCCAGCACCCCTGTCCTTGCTGAGCCAGAGCCCGACTGCAAAAGAAACAAACTGGACTTAGTGGCCTGGATAATCACTCTCCTTCCACCCACACAGCCCTGCCTGACGTACACCACCCCCTCCGCACTGGCTTTTATTGAGTGCCGCAGGGCAGGGATTGAACTCCAGGTTTGGCAGCAGAGTAAATAACAGCAACATTGGCCTCTCTGGCCCGGGGGGGAGGAGGGTTGGTTTTAATCAAAGGTAAATAACAGTCAGTATTCTCTAACCCTTAATCCAATTTCCTAGAACCGAAGAATAATGTTCCAACTTAGACACGTGGTGCTGGCCCACGGGAGGGGGACGGCTACTCAGCCAGCCAGATGCTGGGCACAGCGCAGACAAGGACAGCAGAACTGGGGGAGATGCCACAAGGCAGGTGGTTCATCCTGGCTGGCCTGGTACTGTGCTATTTTGTTCTGACTCTTCCTGGTGCATTTTCCTTGCCTCAGTCATCCCAAAAGATGGGGCTGGCTTGCTGGCAGGCAGCTCATGCCCGTGAAAAATATGGGCCTAGTTGATAAAAGGCTCCCTGATTTGCTCTGTTGACAGGAGAGCCGGGAATCAGCTGATGTCCCACATCTGCATCTCCAAAGGGCATTTCGCCTTCCATGGTGACATGGAGAATGGTGATTATGCAGTTGTGCTTGCTGTTATATGGTCGTGGCAAAAATCAGTATGGGTTTCTGTTACATGTTAAGTGTGAGCAAGATTTCAGTGTTAGAAAGAAATGTTTGTACTGTTATTAGTCTGGTAACATGAGGGTTTGTGTGACTGGAGAGTTTGCACTATGATTTGGTCACATATTAGAATCACAGAGAGTTAAGGAGGTGGCGTTATTGAGCTATCAGGAGGTTATCTATTCTTGCAGTGGGGCCAGCCACCTGACACCACTTCTGTCAGGTGTTTTTTCAACCACCTCTTAAAATGTATTTTCCTGGTCCAGAATATTCAGACTGGAAAAATAGATTGCTGGTAACAAAGCAGTGGTGCCAGGAGGTTTGTTCTGCAACTCTGTGCCAAGACTGATTTGTAGATGCCCATGGAGCAACTCTGTCAGGCTCTTGGGCACTGCTTTCTCCTCTGTGGGGCAGCTAATTTGCAATTCTGTGAAACAAAAATAACCTGGTGAGTCCAGGATGTGTTTGGAAAGATGCAGAGACACATACAAGAGCTGAGGGCAGAGGAGACCAGCTCCCTTCCGGCACTTTTATCTTACAAACTGATCTGCCAGTCCACTGCAGGGGCTTAAGCTGCTGTGGAGACAGAGCACCTGTGGAGACAGAGCACCTTAAAACATGGTTTTAAGACCACTTTCAGACTAAGCCTTTAGTAAGCCTTAAGGCCACGGAGAGAAACCTCCTCACCACAAGCTCCCCAGTGGCAAATGTGGCCCAATTCACACAGAACTTTGTGTGACTGCCAATTCCTGGTCATATAATTTGGACAGATCAGGTGCAGGCGGGATAGCCGAGTCCATCCTCCCATCTCAATCTCTGTTCTTCCAGTGTGGATGCTGAGGGCCTGGGATCCAGCAGCAATGAGGACAGAGAGCAATCAGATACATTCAGGACAACAGAGGCTAGGAGTACTGACAGCCTAGCCCAAGGAGGAGTGGGGTCTGTCCAGTGCAGAGAGGCGTAGAGGATGTCTGATCCTTGCAATGACCTATCCAGACAGGGCAGAAATACAGCTCCAGAGATGCCTTATGTTCATTCAGCTGCCCAGCCACGGACACACAACCAACTGCCAGTCATCCAGTCCTGTCCTTAGAGAGTCCGTCCCCGCTGCTGAAATTATTGTCAGGAGAAAGGAAGGGGAAAAATGTCTTTTACATCTGCCTGTGTGTTTCTTTTTTTCAGTGTCCGGCTCACTCCAGGAAGCACACTCCTTTTGTAACTGAAGTCCCCGGAATGGTCCCTGCCCTCTATGCCGGGGAGGGGCAGTAGGAGAAGGGCTGTGGGGCCTGGGGCTGGGAGGTGTCAGGCTCCGATCAGCACCCTGGACAGAGACGGGCCCTGCCTGGCGCTGCCTTGTCTTTCTCTGCCTTTCCCGGTATTTCTCTGCCTTCCCCAGCCTTTTTCTGCCTTCCCCTGGCTTTCTTTGCCTTCCCCTGTCTTTCTTTGCCTTCTCCTCCCTTGACTCATCTTGCAGTCCCCTGCCTTGCCTTTCCTTTGTTTCCCTTGTCTTGCCTTCCCTTCGTCTTGGTCCAGGCTTGCCAACAGTCTCCTCGTATGCCATGACTCTGCTTTGGCTTGCAACTTGCACTAGCCCTTTTTAGCTCTTGCTTAAGAATAAATACACAGTGCTGTGGCTCTGTACGCAGCTGCTCTGAAGCTATGGCTTAGATCTGGGTTATTTTTTGCAGATAAATCCTCTTTTCTATCAGATTTGACATCAGGCAATCCCTCCAGATCCCTCCCTTTTCCCCTGTCTGACTTCCCCCTTCTCTTTCCTGCCCTGTGTTCTCTTTCCTTACATCTGTGCTCTTCCCTCTATATGCCTCCTTCCCCTTTTCTTTCCCTATAGCAGGCTCTCAGTAACTATAATATCATCTGCTCACTTTCTGCTGCTCTGCATCTCCACATTGATCTTCATGTCTCCGCTGCCCTCAAATGTATGTATTTTACTGCTTTCCTTTTTGTCTCTCTTTTTCTCACTCCCTCTCCTGGTTGTTTCTTTGTGGTCATTTCCACAGTGCTGAGAGTTTATCAGAGAGCCTTCTCTTCCCCGGAGTTCTGCATGTTGAGATCTGGTGCAAAAATACTTAGTATATGCTTGGGTTTTGGGACACTGATACAGCTGCTGGAACTTGGCAACCTCTGCAGGAGACTGTACTGTTTCACACACTGTCCCTTGCCTTCCAGCTGATCTGAGGAGGATGGTGGAGGCAGAAAGCAATCACAGAGAAGGAATTAAAACTACAAGCAGTCTGGGAGGAAGTTGGAGTCACTGGCTGATGGATGGGTGGATTGAGTAGGGCTCTGATAAATAACATTTCTCATGTCTCAGAACTCTGATCTTTGTTTCCCTCATGGTCTGTGCCCACACAGAACAACCAGACTAGCAATGGGGCAGAGACATGGAGGGAAAGAAGAAGTTTGCAGAGAATTGTAGTCGGGGCTCGTTCAGGAATCCAGTGTGGATTTCTATTTCTCCACTATTCTTCCCAGAGTCCAGTCTGGGTGGCACAGAAATAATTTCTGGCTTCCCCTGGGACTTTTGCAAACCCTGAGATATCCCTGAAGCAGGTTTCCAGCATTGCTGCAGGACACCGGAAATGTCCATTGGATTATTTGGTAGGAGCTGGTACCTAGTGGGCAAAAAAACCAGGCTGGGGGCTTCATTGCAACTTCCAAGTGATCCGGTTTGGATCAAAGCAATCTCAATTTTAGTTGGAGAAAATAATTTTCATTTAAAGAATCCCAGGGAACTCCCAACCTGATACTACTTTGGTTGGGATTTAGCCAGGGGCTATGGAGAATGGGATCCATGTCAACATCTTAGGCATCTGGATATGAGTAGTAAGAGGAATGTAAGGTCTTGGCTGCCTTTCACTTTTTGTGGTGCCTTTGAAAATGGGAGCCCTTGTGGCAGTGACAGGCCCATCCACAGTTAAATGAACTGCAGCGGTTGGAGAAGGAGTACATAGGTTTGGAAAAATAGCAGTTATGTTCCACCTTGCTTGCTTAACAAGTTACAGCATGGCATCCAGAAGAGCTCATGAACTGTTTGGAAGAGGCAATGGATTTTCTGTCAAGCTGGTGTTGTCCTCTGTAAACTGACATTTACATTTTTACCAAAGTTCTCCTGGCCTGCGATTCTTCCAGCAGTTTGGGTTAATAGGAGCAGAGGCTGGCTCCACATTGTCTCTGACTCCACCTTCAAATGACTGTCAGAGGAGGAGAGAGGGCAGTGGTTTCAGCAGTGCTTAATGAAAAGCTGAGGGAGATGAAAGTAAAGTTTTTACTCCACCTTGGACACTATCAGCTTACTTTCCACATCACTCTCACAAAGACCAGGGAAGAATGATATCTACTCATAGCTCCCTCCCTGGCAGAGGGCTGCCGTGCACAGCATTTCAAGAGTAAAAGCAGTCCCAGTGAGGGTGTCTACACTATGTGTTAGACCCATGCTGAAGTCTTTTGATGGACTGCATATCTAAGCAATTTCAATGTCTTCTTCTAGTGCAGGACACAGCACTAATCCAATTGCTGAGGCTGCAAAACCTTTGTTTGCTCCTTTAAAAAAATACCTCCTTCCTCTTCTGTTTTTTGTTGTTGGTTTGTTTTTCTGTTTTGGTTTTTTTTTTTTTTTTTGGTTCTGTCACTGTTCCGTAATATTTACAAAAGGCAGTTTTTGATGGAAGTACTCTCAGGGCTCAACTGTCTACCCGTGATTTGTGAGAGGAAGTTTCTCCTCAGGGACTCTCTTCCAGGGCTCATCTGGGAGTCCTCTTTGCTCTCTCTCAGGCACCCTGGTACTGGCATGTCCAACACCACTCTGCATCTCACCCTCATAGGCCCCCCAAATATCTCAACAGAGCACCCCAGACTCAAACCCACACCATCTCCCTGCATAATCCATTTTCCATTACCTCTTTCCAACAAACAATTGCCCTGAACAGTAACCAGACCTGCTATTCACCGTTTCTGCAGCACTTGAGCTTGGAAGAAGCTCAGAGAGCACTGCTAATTAGCTCACATCTTATCTGTCAGGTCAGTGTTATCCCTGCTTGAATGACTTAGATACTGAAGCACTAAGTGACCAGCGTTACAGAGGGACCTGAACTCCGCAGATTGTAATCTTGCTCTCTCATTCTCTCCTTCATTGATGGCAATAGAAGGTCACCTCTGTATTTCTAGAGCCCAGAGACAGTGTGTCAGGTTTTCTCCTGGTGTAAATCAGCACAGATCTTCAGGAACTTCAGGCCTCCCCACTCCGTGAGCACAACCTGGGAGATCCACCAGTAGGTCTGAACCCAGATGTCCTGGGTTCAGGCAGAATGATCGCAGCCTTCCCTGCCAGTGTTGATAGGGCAGATTATGGCAGCCAAAACAGGAAGATGTCTAGGGGAGCTCTGGAGGAAAATTTAGGGTGAAGAATGAAGGCATGCACATCCCAGTGTGATGAAAGCTCCCAGCCACCCAGAGCAGGTGAATGGCTAGGGTGTTATGCCCTAGCTCTGTGAAGACTCATTCAAAGTGGCCAGAACACTGTCTCTCACCACAGGGTCAACCATCTGTACAGCACCAAGCCTAAAGGGAGAAAGTGTGCTCCTCTTTGGCTTCTTTCACCACACTTCTGATTTTCTTGCATCTTGGATCACAGGAGGAGGGGATGAACTCTTCTTCCCACAGAACTGGAAACATAAATCCAAAAAGCCCCTGGGAGTCTCTGCCACATCTCTGCAGCAACACTCTCTAAGCACGAGAGCAATGCCTGCATTCTCACATCCACCCATCCACGTATGCAGAGCCAAACACTGACTTACAATCATTTCCGTCCCAGCTTCCTCATCACACTGGCTCCTCTGGGGATGTGACCCAACACTGACAGGAACCTATACTGCTGTGGGCTGGCTCGTATTGCTCCTGAAGTGGTGTCCACCATGGTGGGGTTGTCAGGGCCCAGCAGGGGCCAAGCCGAGGCCCAATCTTCCAGGGGTACTGGGGGTGTGCAAAGCTTGGACAGTCCAACTAGTCCAGAAATGGGGCCAGCAGAGGGCACTCCGATACCACCGCTCGCCCACTGGACCGAGCCCTCAGATGGGTAATGGGGCCACCCCCAGAGCCCTGCAGCCCTTTTCGGCTTTGCCCTGGGGGTAGGAGGCCACGGAGTTCAAGGGCAGCAGCCACTAGCCCTGCTTTCTTCACTGCGGGAAGGAGAAAATGGATGAGGAGGCTTAAAGGGAGAGGTGTCCCAGGAATCTCCCTTCTACCTGTGTCTGCCTCCATCAGCTCACAGCAGTCCTACCATTCAGATATGGATGGCGGATACAGTGTGTACAGCTCAGGGTTTTTACCTCTGAGGCAATGGGTGCAGCACGGTTGCAGCATGGAGCAGCTGAGAGAAGGCATTACCTTTCACTCCTCGGGATGACTGGTGAGCCTCAGGCTCAATAGCAGGACCCATCAGTCCTCTTTTGCAGCTGTGTATCCTGGGGTATCCTACCCCTCTTGCTTGGACAGACCATGTCTAGGCATATCCCGGACATACTCACCTTACAGACAGCCTGCATGACTGTCACCAGGACTGACTTGCAGGAGGAAGGTGGTCGAGGCTGGTCCCTTGACAGATGAAAGGATTGCCCTTAATGGAGAGGACAGCAGCCATTTCATCACTGCTGCTCATGGCATGGGGTGGCCATAGCAGTGCAGAGGGGCCGGGAAAAGCCCTGCTTAGTCAAGGCATCCTTGTGAGAGGTGCCTGGCAGCAGACTTTTCTGGAGAAAACTTTTGCACAGGACACAATGCAGCAAAACCTTTGAGGAGACTTGCTGGGAAAGCTTGCAGGAAGCTGAGGATCACTGCGGTGAGCCCTCTCCTGCCTCCTTTACACTTGGAAGCTCTTTGTGAACAGCTCAAGGAGTGCCGCACACCGGTGCAGGAGGGATCGCTGCGCTCACAGCAAAAGTGAGCAGCATGCTGCCTCACAGGCATCGCTGGGCAGCAGCCATAAAATCAGAGGTGCCTGAACCAGCATGCCTGCTTCTGCCTGATCTCTGAACACCTTCTCCATCATAAAGTAGTATGATAGCTACATAGGAAACTGGGATTCCCCGGCGCTCTTGGGGAGAGGAGGTCTCCCTGGCTTCTCTGCAGAGCCAGCAGGAGCAGAGCACCTTCGTACGTGCTCTGAGAACCTGAG
>WTSP01019846.1:44832-67459 GCA_025331215.1 Actenoides lindsayi
GCAGACCCCATGTGCTAGACACTCTACAAATATCTATTTCCCCAGCCTATGTGATCTTTTAACCTGGGGGCCCGACCCCCATATTTAAAATGATATTTTTTTCTGCCTTTGGAGTTTGGTTAATTTATAATCTATAAAAGTCTCTGCATAATTGTATCTTGATTAAAATGGTATAATTAGGCGCTCTGGATCTCTCTCCCCTTTCCCTAAGATTATTTCTGTCTAATTGCTTTAATCTGTGTTTTCATGCACCCACTAGAAAATCAAAGCATGCTCCCATGAGGACGCGGGTGAGAGTGAATAAAGCTGACGACTCATTAAGTGCAGCAGAGAGAGGAAACTGCATCTAAATCACCACTACATTAATGAGGTAAAATAAAAAATCAAAATGAATCAATAACAAAGAGATAGAGAATTTAAAAAGAAAAAACCTCAACAAAACAACCTGACATAGATTTTAATATTAATTAAGAATATATTGAATAGCAAATTGTCTGTCGTTAAAGCAAACTTCTTCCATTGTTGATGGAGAGCAAAAGGTCTGTGAATTTTAGTTCTCCAAATCTGGGGGTGTTTTGTGGAGGGGAGAACTTGTGCAGAACACGGCCCTGTTAGGGACAGAATAAAGTTCACTGAGATGAGATTGAAGGACCTGGGTAGGAAGGATGTCAGTCCAATCCAGCATTTTGAGACTAGTGCCACTAGGCCGGATTTGAGTAAGACCTGGATCAGACTCCAAGGAGACCAGCACCTGGACTCATGCAAAAGGTACTGACTGTGTGACTGCATTGCTAGGAAGGCTTGATAAGGCTGTCAAGAACTGACCGAGTTCATCCCATGCTCTAAGACCAGAATAAATTCACCTCTTCTTTCCAGGTGACTTTCTGTCTTATGGTCAATGATGTTCAGGCGACAGACTCTGCCAGCTAGCCCCAGTAACCTACAAACAGTAGCTTATTTCCCTCCAAGTGAGAAATCAGAGGAAAAAGGTATTTAAAAAAGCTTCTGGCTATGTGTATAGTTTATTAACATCTGCTCTAGTCTCCTGAGAAGACGACCAAGGCAGTGCTGTCTTCCGATCTCATTGCAGGGGAGACTAACTGTGCTGTTTGCTATTTGCCTAGCTCAGGTGCAAATTCCCACATATTCCAGTCTAGAGAGACTGATTTTTAGCCCAGATGTGATTGAAAAACTTTGTCACCAAGCTGTGCACGACACTTTGTTTTCAGCCATGCTTAACAGCCCAGGCAGGGCACATTATGGGTGCAGCCACTCCATTCTGGGATCTGGAGATCTGCACTGTGTGGCACAGACAGGGTCCATGGTAGAGTTTGTGATCCAGATACCTAGAGCATGGATGAGCACCATGATTTCATCTCCAGTCATCACTGATGACATGATTAGCCCTTAGCCCATCCATTTCCTCTTCATTAGAGGCAAGGAAAGCCAGGAAGAGCATTGCTTGACCAGTGAATAAGAGCTGTTGTCTCAGTAGGAAGCTTCTCCCAGATGCATCCCCTGGACCCTGGCTGCAGGGCAAGCCTCAAAGCATTGCCCTGACTGAGGGAACACTTTGCTTCTGCTCCATCAAGGGGACACTTCAGTGCAGAGTTAGGGGATTGTATTTAAATGCTCTGCTGGGTCACTGCCTTATAACAGGTCTTGGTTCCCCAGGGTTTCTCTGTCACCATCCCATGAGGACCAGACACAGAGGGAGGCTCAATGGTCATGTCAGCATGGCAGCTGACAGAATAATAGTAAAAAAGGAAGGAGGATCATCTGCCTGCAGCCCTCAAGTTCATGAAGAGCCTAATCTAATTAAGTGGAGACCACTATCAAATTACCAGCTCTCTTTTAACGTAGCCATTTTAAGTGGTTTGGTGTATTTATAGTAGGCGAGTTAGGGAGGGCTTTTCTCTCTCGAGGTTATGCTTGTGTGTAAGGGAGAGATGTACAATGTTAAGACTCCTGCTATAAATTAATTTCCATCCCCAGCCTGGAAAACATTTTGCACAAGATTATGCCTCTGAAGGGAGTGTCTGTCTGGGTTGTTTCTGATTTTTGCCCCAAGTCAGCAGCACGAAAGTTTCCTTTTGGGATTAAGCTTTCCTTAAGGCAAGTGTATCTTGCACAGCTACCTCAGGTCAGTCAACAGCCTTGAAAGGGCTAGAGAAGAGAATGGCTTGCCATGGTCAGAAATCACAGCTGTTTTCTGCTGGACTTTGATGGAAGTAGGATGGACCTGTTACTGGTGGTTAGAGAGTGAGTGGAGAGGCTTTCAGCCCCACAGACCAGTTTGAGTTGCTGGTTGACGGAGTGCCCTCAATTTGTCTTCCCCTGATTAGTGTCTCTGGCAGCCTGCAGCCCTCTCTGTTACTGTCCCTGTAATTCCATCTCTGGGGGAGCTTCTGTGTGGCAGGATCTGTGTCAGATGATCCCCCAGGCTCAAAGGAGGGAGGAGGTGGGAAATGCTCGTTAGGAGCTGTTTCCATGCATAACAACAGTAATAATCCTTAGCCCTTTATCTAAAGCTTTTATGAATGTTAATTCATTAACCTCTCACAATCACCCTCTGAGGTGAGGATTATTATCCACAGAATTGGACAGATGGGGGAAGCTGAGATGTGGAGTGCCCAGCCTGAGGCTGTGGGACGAATCACTCAGTGCCACCAGGTTCTACCTTGCACTCCAAAAACTTGTTTCTCCTCTCCCTGTGAGGGGTGGGCTGGCTTCTTCAGGTCACCCTGCCTCTGACAAGAAGAGACCTTGCTGGCAATGTTTGCTGTTCATCTCTGGCTCCAAAAGAGCCTTTTAAAATGAGTTGGGGCACTGAGACTTGTGCTTTTGTGCAACTGCAGACTGTCACCATGGGAGGGCTCGACCTGTATCACACAGAGGCCATGGCGCTGCCCTTTCTTCAGGTGCTGAGGACCCCAGTGTGTTTCTGTGTCTGTCAGGTCAGCATTTATGTTATTGCTTGTAAGCAGAGAGGAAAAAGGAAGGAGGAGAGAGAGAAATAGAGAGAGGGAACAAGGCAGAAGGCCTAGAAATAAGACACTTTTTTGTCTCTTTCACCATCCCCATCTCCCTTTCAACTGGGATTTCTACTTTTAATGATGTGTCTCATTCCTGATGTGAAAGATTAAAACCCAAGAGATTAAAAGATTACACAAAGTGGATGAGATGGACTTTGCTGCCTCCCTCCCTCTTGCTGTGACAGACCTCTGGGAAACCTCTCTCTCCTGCTTTTCCTGTCTTCCTTTCCCTCCCCTCCCCTCCTACCCCTTCATCTTTACAGATCAAAAGACCCTTGCCTTCCAACCGTTTGAGCCATTCTGTCCATCTTCAAGGCCATTCTCTAATCCTTGCTCAGGGTCAGGTGGAGAGAGAAAGAATATATGTGAGTTTGGGGGAGCTACTGACATAACGTCCCAGCTGTCCATCTTCAGTAACTCCAGCATTTCTCCTCTGAGAGGGCCTCCTTCCCTAGGCAGTTCGCATTGCTGGAGAGCCCTGTGATAAGAAATGAAAAAGCCCGAGGGCATCCTGAACCCACTGTAATGAATGTACCACCCATGGCGATGTGAAGCCCCTCTTGGGAGGTAAGCATATGGGAAGAAGGCTGGAGCAGACCAAACTGGTGATGGGTTCCCTTGGCTATTCCTTCTCTTGCAGGGCAGGTGCCGGCACAAGTGAGGGACCCTTTGAGTAGATCTGCAGCTCTGGCAAAGGGATTTTTCAGCAGCAAGTCTCACAGAGCAGAGGTTTGTTCCTGTTCACTCCCAAGGTGTTGAGGCTGTGGAGGGGAACATGTTTATTGCACTTTGGGTTGGTCCCTCTGTCCCAGGCTCTTCCTGAGGACACCAATTACTCCAGACTCTCTTCTGCTAATGGGGCCTTTGAGGGCTTGAACTGTCCCATTGTGGTTCCAGAGCAGGGCTGGAAAACCCAATGCCTTTCTGCCCTTTAAGTTCACTGCTCCCTCCTTGGTTGAGTTCACCATTGCTCTTCTTGGTGGCACAATAACCAACAGAGTTAGGACTGAACCTGGCTCCTCCTGGGCAATGTCTACAATATCCACATCCAGGAGAGGGAAGAAGGTTGATTCCATGCCTGGAGGTGATACTTTATCTCAGGAGAACCTTCTAACTGTGGCATTCTTGGAGACATCTCAGCCTGATAGAGACATCAGCGTACAGCCCTTGCCCCTTCATCTAGGTCCACAGCTATTAGAGGAGAACCTGGAAGTGCTTCCAGCCCTGGAGTCTGTAAGCAAGTTAATGTCCAGTGCACTCACGAGATGTTATTTCCAAACATGCTGCCCCTTGTAATGAAAAATGGGGCTCCCTCTATTTGACAAAGAATGAAGCATCAGCATAACAGTGCAGAAACCGTTCATGCTACGTAGTGCTTACGCAGTACTTGCTGTCTCCCACAGCCATTGTGATGTAGAAGGAGCCTGACGTCTTTATTCCTGACAGCTGTCAGTCCCTGGAAAACAATCCCTTCCCTCCCTCCTCCTGGCATCCCAGATCCAAGCTGCGAGGCTGGGAGCACACGGGCAGGGAAGGAAATCTGCCAACTTTGTCTTTCTCCCTCTCACTCCCTCTTTAGCTGCTTGTGAGGGAAGTTGCAGGAAAATAATGAAATAAAAGCCAAGGACCAGAGAAAGCTGATTCATCCACAGCCCAGGGCCAGCGGCCGGCTCCAAGCAGAGCTGTAAAATCAATCTGTCACTGCTCACCGCAGTATAGATCAGCGGAGAGATTCTGACTGCAGCGAGGGCAGAGCCCAGCCTCCTCCCGGGGCCCATTTTTCCCAGCCGTGGGACCTGGTTGTACCCCTGGGGAAGATGGGCAGATGGGCAGGGGAAGAGACGGAGAAGTAGAAGGGCTGATCCATTGACTCCGTGAGCTGGAAACACTCCCAGTGAGACTCCCTTCCCTGGCAGCACACACTGAAGGCAGCAGAGGCAGACTGCGTGGCTGCCTTCCCTGCCTGACTCTTCCCTCCTCAGATGGGCAAATGGCACAAGGGCCAGGTGATGGGGGAGAGGGGGGGAATGGCTGTCTGCACTCCAAGCCCTTACTCCCTAGAGGTACCATCCATGTTGAATGTTACCTCCAGTATTCCCCAACCTGGACACAGAGGGTTAAAAAATCAGTTTTATCATCACCTTTTTGACTTCCAGATTCTGGGCTATTCCAGGACTTAATGTCTCCCTGGCATGTGTTGAAATCACACTGGGGAAATGCTATAATAAGGTCAGCTCCCTTGTTCACCCCTAACAGCATCTCCAGTCTTAGAGGAGGTAGCAGCCCAGCAGAGCAGCAGCAGCTGAGCAGAAAGGTGTAAACCAAGGCGGTTGTCAGGGCTGTTTTCCATCCCTGCTAAGGGGCCAGAGAGGTCAGGCCTGCCTGGAGGATGGTGGTCACAGAGACATCAGCACAAAAGAATTAGAAGATGATTCTTCTTCTGTAGTGCTGGATATAGAGAATGAGGCACCTCTGCAGCTGGCTTACGAGTATCTATGACGTCCTTAGGAGGGTTTTTTTCTTGGTTAAGGTTTTGTTGTTTTTTTTCTTCCCACTTGTAAAGTAACAAACAGCAGAATCTTTCCAGGGCTTTTGACAAGGTCAGAATCTCTGCAAAGTAAACATTAGGATGAGCTTCTGTACCTTCCAGATGAACATCTACAATGGGGTGAATAAGCATAGGGGGCCTGGCTTTAAATCAGATCAAGGACCCATATGTCCCACATTGCTGTGGATGTGGTGCTGGCTTCTGCATGTCTCTTGGGGCAGTTCTGCTGCTGAATTTAAGTATTGTTTCTGGGTCAGTGGGAATAGGAGCAAGTAGCATTTGACCCCCATGGGCCCTGGCAGAACATGGATCCTGACCCATCAATCCTGAGTCTCTAGGAGACTTATTCTGAACAGACTGCAAGATGATCCTGAAGGAACTCAAGCAGGAGCAAATCCTGCATTAATTTGGAGTTGGAAACCTTTTCTCCTCCTTCAACACCCTCGAAGATTAGATAGTGTCTGTCCTTTGGAGGAAGTAAGGAAAGATGGAAACAAGTCTCTGTTCCTTTAGCTTTTAGCTTCAAAAGAGCTTGGAGGAAAATCCCCATTGTCATAAACCCCTAAAGCGATAAAGGCAAGGAAACTAGAGTCTTTAGTTGCTAAGACAAACTTCCTTCTCCTCTTATGCCAGGTGGAGTGAGTAGCTTTGGCATTTAATTCACTAGGAACAGACACCTACAGACATCTACAGCTGGTCCAAGGAACATCCAGAAGTGTCCTCAGAGCTGCTCACCTCCTGTCTCTCTGAGGAGCATGTGTGTGTGTTTGTGTGTGTGCGTATATGTGTGTTTTTTACCACTTGGGTTTGCAGGTTTGGAGTCAAAGAGTATACAACAAGCTTCCTATGTGCCATTTACAACAGGGCTGATGACCTTGTGTACTTATACCTAGTGGACCAACTTGTTTCTTTATGTCATCTAGGTGTTGTGTGTGATACCTGGGGCTAGTTTCGTTGATGGATCCTTTGCACTTAATGCCTGTTTTTGAGGGAAGTAACTCATTCCTGTAGGGCTATTGATTGTTTTTCAACCATGTATGGTGTTTGTATGTTTGGTGTCCTGTTCCTGAGGCTGTTACATGCACATGAGAAGGTTTGGGGCAGACCTGTACTTGCTGGAATTTGATTTGTGTGTAGCTATTTCTTTCCCAACAGAGACAAAAGTGTTTGGGGTGGGAGAGGGTGGTCTAAGGAGCTCACCACCCCCATATAGATCTGCAGGTGTGAGATAGATGGGGTAATTACATTGTTCTGTGCTTCTACAATAACTAGCAGGATGGGGAGGTGGGCCACAGCTGAGCTTCTTTAGATGCAACTGAACATCACAATATAATGTAATTAGTAATACTGCTGCTAGCAGTGGAGTGGGGTGTGTTTGGCAGAGTAATTCCTCTACAGTTCTTGGACTGTATGAAGGAAGTCATTAATTTCCCATCAGAGGTTACATGTCTGTACCTGTGTGTGTGTGCTGCAGGTGGCAGGGTTAGGTGTTCATTTTCTGAGAAGCTGTTGCAAGTGTGTTGATATTTATGCTGAGGGAAGTGTCTCTACCCAGCTGGTGTGTGTCACGCAGGGGTGCAGATGGTCTCTGTTCAGCTGCAAGTGGAAGCTTTGGAGCATTTCCATTTGTTCTTGCAGCCTATATGTATGCCTGTGTAAAGGACACAGCTGGCACAAGAAAATGTAGGTGTGAATTGGTCATGAGTAAATGTAGGTGTTGGAGCAGGTTTCTAACATCAGAGGGGCCAGGGGCCAGAAGAGCCTCTGAGCAGCGAGCAAATATTCTCACAGCACTAGGGTGGACCTTGAGACATTCCTGAACAAGATTCTATGATGTGGTTGCCCGGAATAGCAGGAGACTGGATTGCACATCCCAGGAAGACATTTCCCATCCAATGTCCTAAGTTTCTTTGCAGCTGTTGCATGTCTGTGAGTGTCCGAGCAAGACAGGCAATCCCTCTGCAGCTGCGGTGAGTGTGAAGGATGCATCATGTCCCTTCGGTCGTGGTCTGTGTGTCTGCATGTCTGTGCAGGGATTATTTACATCTAGCTGTCATATGTGTTTGTGCTTTCTGTGAAGGGGTTGGGGAGTAATTTATTAGAGTCACCCTGTACTTGGTGAGGTGGTTTCCTAGCAGGTATTGCCGGTGTGCAATATTTGGGGGCTGAGCTGTGGCTGGCTCCCCAGCACCTGGTGCACATGGATGTTTGTTTCTGTCTGTGGGCAAGATCTCCATCAGTGATGGCACGTGTGGATTTGGACATGGGGAGGTGGAAGGTCTTCCAGCAAGATGTTGTGTGCACGTGAGGGTATGTGGTGATTTCTGAGGAGCTTTTGTATTTCTGTGTGTAGTGATTTGAGGAGATGTATGAAAGACGGTCTCCTGAGAGCAGTTGCATATGTTTGTTTGTATGTGGATGAAAGGCTTTCCCTACCTCCTGTTGCTTTTTTATGAGCCAGTTTTCTTAGCAAATACCGCAGGGGCATATATCAAGGTGAAGTTTCCCACGGCTGTTGCACATACCTGTGTCAGTAGGCATATAGCTGTTGCATGCATACATGTCTGCATGTAGCTCCTCGGGAGCTGTGGCTTGTACCTGTACCATTCCTAGGAGCTGTTGTATTTTCATGTGGGTGACCTGATTCTGAGAAACTGTAGCCTCTCTGCGTGCGTGTGTGTGATTGCCCAGCAGCTGTTGCTTGTGTGTGTTCCTGGGAAGCTGTTGTGTGTTGTGTTGTGTGTAGCTCTTCAGCAGCTGTTGTAAGGAAATTGTGTGTGTGTGCATGCAGTTCTCCAGCAGCTGTTGCTTGTGTGTGTTCCTGGGAAGCTGTTGTGTGTTGTGTGTAGCTCTTCGGCAGCTGTTGTAAGGAAACTGTGTGTGTGTGTGTGCGGTTCTCCAGCAGCTGTTGCATGCATGCTCATGTCTCCGGTGGAGGCCCACCCCTTTCTGCCTGCACCCGAGCGGTGGCTGTGCAGGCGAGGAGAGCTCGGAGCTGGCTCCATGGGAGAGGGACCGTCGCCTGTCACAGCCTTCCCAGCTGGGAGAAGCAGTGCCGGCTGTGGTCCCACAGCCCTATCAGCCGAGCCCGTGCCGAATTAATCACTCGCGTTTTAAATGCCAATACAGCCCTTTCTGCCTTCTTCCCCCGGTGATGCGGATGCGGCGAAGGCAGCAGCAAATCCTCCGGCTGTGCGTGCCCTCCCTGGACTGCTGCTGCTCCGTCCCCGCCTGCCGTGCTCGCCTGTGTGCCAGGCTGGCAGCGCTGCCTAGGGGCAGCCGGGCATGAGGCAGCTGTGGGGCAGCGGACAGCACAGCTCCAGGGGGTGACACCAGGCGGGGGATTACCCCCCTAACACACACACACACACACGCGCACGCACATCAGCAGGGCTGCAAGTTGCTTGAAGACGGGGGAGGGGGGGTGTTTGTGCCTCCACTTCGTCTCTGTCATGCCCCGTATGGAAGCTGGGAGTAATCGCCCCTCCAGAAGCAGGTACGTGTGTGTGCGTGCGTGACACGCTTGTGTGTGCAGTCCTTGTGCAGCTGCCTCGCCGTGTCCTCGGCTCCCTGTTGTCGTCCGTGTCGCCTCTCGGAGAAGCGTCTGAGATTGGAGGGGGAGGACCGAGGTGGGGGAGAAGGGCAGGGTGGATGGATTACCTTTCTCCTCCAGCCCGTGCATGCACTCCCTGGGGAGGGTGGACGTCTCTGGTCTGAGGATGCAGGCAAGGGGTGAGTGCAAGGGAGATGGGGAAGTGGCCGGGGGCGGAGGGTGGGGGGGAGATATTGCCCACATGGGGTGATGGGAGGGAGAGAGGCTTGGAGACCGGTTTCCCTTTCAGTGTGTGTCTCTGTGTGTGTGTGTGAGATGTGTTTTCGTGCACTCGTTTAGGATTGGGATGCTGAATAGGTCCAGGGCTTGCCGCACGCAGCTGGGTTTGACTGGTTTGCTTCTATTCAGACCTTGGAAGAGGAGGGGATACATGTATATGTATGTGTATATATGTATGTCTTTGTGTGCATATACATATATATGTATAGCTATAGGTACACGTATATACTCCCACACATACATGCATGTGCATATACAGATGCACAGACATATATGCGTATTGCCTGCAGTTATGGAAGGGAGAAGGAGAAAGCCTCATCCCACAGCCCCTCTGCTCCCTGCCTCTTTGCAAACTTTGTCGGGGAGCGTTTGCAGACAGTGGTGTGTGTGTGTGTCCGTGTCTGCATGTGGGGCGTGTGAACATTCGCCTGGTTTGGATGCAGGGGAGTGAGTAAATCTCTGCTCTGCTTTTACACTGCTCTGCTGGGAGGCTGACTGGCTGCAGAAAAGTCATTGCGTGGTGTCTGTCGGGTGTGTGTGTGTGGTGGTGGCGGGAGCTAGATATTTATGTAGGGGCCCAGGACAGCTACGCAAATGCATCTGTACGTGTATATGCATTGCTTGCAGGGTGTCTGCGTGCCCATTTATTCCGCCACAGAAAGCATGCCCACATTTTTATGCATAAGGATCCTCCTGCTTTGGGGCATGAGATGGGGGGAGGAGAAGCTGAATGAATGAATGGGAGCAAGAGGAGGGGGAAGGAGGACGCATGGGGGTGGGGGAGAGACATGAACAGGCACATCCTATTCTCATCCCAGGACAGGCAGGAGTGCACAGCTGCTGCTGTTCCCATTCCAGAGCTTGGATCTGGCTGGGGAAAGGCAGCATAAATCTGCTAATGCTGCAGCAGGCAGCATATTCAGGAACTGCTGTGCGTAATGCCCTCTCGCGTGTGTGCTGGTGTGGCTCCCCCCTACCTCTGTGTGCATGTATGCGAGCACATGTATGTGTTACATGTGTGCAGGCGGGGGTGGCTGTGCACAAACAGTATGCTTGCAAACATCCTTGCAAGCACCCAGGGAAGGAGGTGTCGGCGATGGGGAGGCAAGGCAAGCATCACTCATCGGGTGCTGCAGGCGTGTGCATCTTGCGGCCACGAACAGCCCGCGGTCCACTGGCACCCACTCTGGGCTCACGCAAGGGTCTGCTGCTGGGGGTCTGTGTGTGCACATGAAGTGGGTGCACATGTGCAGCCCAGACTTAGGAGATGCTCCCCCTTCCTTTTCCCCTAAATCCTGGAGAGCACAACCCTTCTCCCCACCCTGGAGGTAGGGAGCTATAAACCAAGCTGTGGAGCCAGGAGAGGATTACTGAGATTGGAGGATAGGGTAAAGATTGTGTAGGTAGTAGGGAGGGGGGTGGAATGTCCATGTCCCTGGAGGGGGCCTAGGGGTCTGAGAAGCCTGGCTGCATTGCATGCTGTGAGCCAAGGAATTTGTTGTGCACTGTGGGGTGGGAGGGAGCCAGAATGTGGTGTGGGGGAGCTTGAGTGCAGGGGGAGAAAGGGGGCTGTTCCCATCTCTGAGGGGCTTTCTGGTGACCTGCATCCCTCCCCTCAGCCCAGTCCCCATACACGCCATCACTTCTGGGTCCTGGGAAGCGCAGCCTGACAGCATCACTAATGTAATATTCAGAGGAAGCTTCATTTGCATGGAGCATGCATTATTAATATATTTAAATACAGCCCCCTCTCGCCTCCCCCCTCTGTGCAGGCCATACCAGCAGCAGTGAGGAAGCTGCAGGGAGTGGAGGGGTGCTGATGCAGTGCCAGGGGTGAGAAACAGCCACTTTAATCTCACTGATTTCCCCAGCCTAGAAACCTTCCACCCCACTAGCCCTTTCCCCACCTGCCCCCTTCCTTACCCCATTATTTTCCTTTTGAAGGCGGTTGGCTTTCAGGGCATCCACCCCACAAGCATGCAGATTTGTTGGTACGAAGCAAAATGCTTTCATTGCTCTTTCCCCATCAAAAACTGACACCGAGTGAAGAACTGTGGATGCATGGCCTCTCCTTCTCTTCACCCAGCTCCAGGCAAAGTGGGTATTTGGGAATGTGCTGCCTGATCTGCTGTGCCAGTGCAAAGCTAAGCTGTGGACCAGAAGCCGCTTGGGGCATTTGGGAAAGAGGGTCATACAGAGATGTAGTTGTTGCTGGGAGGCAGCTCGTGGTTAAAAATCAGAAAGGTAAAAACCACAGGCAGAGGTGTAAGGCAGGAGGGAGGGAAGCATAGCCGTGGTGATGTCCGTGATGTTTGTTCCTACCTGGGTCATGTCAGAAGCGAGATGCAGCTCCAGGCAGAATGCAGCTGCCTCATCTGACCCTGTTGAAGAGTAGTGGAGAGCACTGCTCACCTGGGAAAAAAGCTAGTGGTCACATCAGGGCCTGTTGAAACCTCCCAGTGCTGTCAGCAGCTGTGTCAGATGATATCAGCACATTTGATGAGAGACAGAGACCTGGTTGCTTTCTCCCTCACCCCGAATACTGTGGATTTTCCCTCGGTCCTCTGAAAGTGTGGGCCTGGACTAAGATCCTCTTGTGAGGGAGGGCAGAGGACATGCAGAGAACACCTCTGTCCTCACAGTCTTGAGAGGCACCCTGCTCTGGGAAAGGGATGTGATGTTCCCCAAACACACCTGCAGCCCTCACCCATGCCTGAGCACCAGAGTAGGACAGGAGCAGTTTAGGTGAAGAGCAGATGTGCTACAAGAAAATACCCTTTTTTCTGGGAGCAGGGGGTCTTCTGCTTTTCTCCTCCATGGAGCAGAGCTGTCCTGAACAATGAGGGATTTCAGGCTGCTGACAGGTATGGGGAAAGCTAGAGCTTCCCTGGCAGTGCTTTGGGTTCTGCTGGTGGGTGTTGTCCAAACTGATCCCAATGCAGAGTTGCAGCGAGTCCTTGAGGTTTCTTTGGGGTTCTGCAGTGGCAGAGCTCAGTGCCCCTTGATTCCTTCCCATGTGGGAAGATGGGGGGAAGTAAGACATGGAGTTGACCCACTGAAGGAAGGCAGGCTGAACCCACGGGCACCACCTCCTGTGCTGAGGGGATGTGAAGTCCTCTTTTTGGGCTGGAAGGGGAGAGTACAAAGCTCAGGGAGCAGACCAAAGGGCTGTGACCCATCTGCAGCCCTTTGTCCCTGATGGATCAGGATGGGTTTCCTGCAGCTATGAACCAGATGAATGCTGTATTTAAAGCCCCAGACGGAGTCAAGCTTGGCGCTTAGGAGGTGACAGCAACTGTGGGACTGCTGTTGGGTTTGCTTTGATGGTGAGATGGTCTAGCAGCAGCTACAGCTTCACTTTAGCAGAGCTGCATTTGTGTCCTGGCTGGTGTTAGTTTTGTGGCTTGCTTTGCCACTCCCTGACCTCCTCTGTAAGGGATTATAGCAGTTCTTTGGGTCTCCTGGGAGCTCAGGGGTATCTAGCCACTGCCTGACATGAACCACTTTCCTCACGGAAAGGACTGACCAAATAATTTTCTGTCACTGAGGAGAAATGACCTCATTTGCTCAACACTCATAAGCCAAGAGGAAATCCAGTTCCAGCTGAGGTACAGAAGGAGGGAAGGGCAGTTGTCACTCTTTCTACAGCATTATAAGGGGTGGGAAACAAGCTGTTAGGAGCCAGGTTGAGATGAATGACTTGAAGGGTTTGGTCCTACATGTTACCTCTTGCAGGGAGTCTTTAAAGTTCCTAGGCAGCCCTGATTTGGGTAGAGACACGGTGGCTACATGGTGCCTTACAGCAATAGCAACAGATGCCATGGAGATAGGCAGGGGATCAAAACCTCATAGGAGAATATGCCCTGCTGTTGAAGTTGAGGCCCATCCATCCTCCTGTGCTGACCAAGCTGATGTGTGGGGCCATCCCTTCCCATCTGCAGTCACCTCAGGGTGTGCATCTCCAGTTTTTCAGCCCTTTAGCATAGACTTCTGTTCCAGGCCATGCTTTGAGGAGCTGATGGTGCCACATGAATTTCACAGACGTAAGAAGATGTGTCTGTAGGCCAAGAACTGATGTTCTCCCCAACACAGAGCCACCCTCACACAAGGTTAACACCCATTTGGTATTTGTGAGCTGTAGAGAAAGAACAGTTTGCAAGAGACTGAGGGCTCTTTTGACTCCTGTGGGTGTCAGTCTAATAGCAGAGAGATGAAGCAAATACTGTTGTGAGGAAGGAGCATCAGTCACAAAGTAGCAGGAGGGATCCCTAACTCTGCCACAACTCACCTGCGGGGAAGTCCCTTCTCCTCAGTACTCCTCAGCCCTCACCTCACTTATAAATGTCTTGGGTGATCGCTAATCACCATGGAAGGCACTATAGATGTGCAGACTGTATCTGATGGTGTTGTACAGGCTACCAGTTGCCTTAAAGCAAGGTGTCATGCATTTGTATTCATTCTTCCCATGGCTCATGTGCTCAGCCTGTAGCCCAGATGGATCAGAGCTGCCTGCGTGTTTTCAGGTTACTATAAAGACTCCATGAGCTATCCTTCCTCTGGGAACATTGGTTTATGCATGAGAACGTGTATGTTTGTGAACAGGGAGAGAACCGTTTTCTGCTAGGCTTTGTCTGCCCTCTCCTCTTGTATGCACAGGTTACATCTGTATGTCCACAAAAGTCTGTGTGCACATGTGTGTCACTCGCTCCTCAGCTTCGTCTGTATTATCCATTTGTATGTGTTCCTGGGTGCGTTTGCGTATGTGGCTGTGTGTGATGCAGATAATTGCTGTGGGTTTATTTGTGGAGTGAGCACATGTGTGCATCTTTTCCATCTCTTGAACTTTATGTCTGTTCTTGAGGTACGTACGTATAACTGTTTGTCAGGGTGTACCATGTTCAGCTGGAAGACATCCATCCTACATGTCCACGTACCTTCTTCTCCCCACCTCTCATGAATGTGCTTCTTCCTTTCCCTGGGGAGAGGTCCTGTGCTTTAAGAGGTAGTCCTGAGTTGTATTACCTGGTGCCTCATGTATGAAGTTAGTTAGCTTTCCTGACCTCTGTGTACTCAAGTATATCCAGAAACATCAAGCCTTGAAGCATAAGGGAGGCCTAATACATATAATTTCAAAGGCTCTAGTGAGACCAGTCTGGAAAACCTGGGTGCTATGCTATCTGAAGGAGGGTGATAAATTGGAGGGAATTCAGAGGAGAGCAACAAAAATTATAAGAGGGCTGGAGGGACTTTTTATGAGGAGAGATTAAAAAAAGTAAATATGTAGAGCTTGGCTAAATGACGATTTGATAACATTTTACAAGTATTTGAGGACTGTAAACGCCAAGGAAAGGAAGAGATAATTTAAGGTGGTAAAAGATGGGCAAAGTCAGAGGTATGGGATGAGGCTGAATAAAGAGGAGAATATTTGTCTGGATCTGAGGATACATGGAAGCTTTCTTGTGTGAATGCTCAGATCAGCTATGTCTGTCAGGTTTATGGAGATGGAACTGCTTGCAGCAAGGAAACACATGGTGGTGAAAAGGGGGAGGAAGGAACAAGGTAGACTTGGCCAGTGGTAGAGGTGGAGCGATCTGCAAGGCCTCTTCTTCATATGCAGCACTGAAAGGAAGATTCTGAGAGATGTTTGATGGTCTTCCAACTTTTACTAATTCCCTGTCTCATGGCTGGGAAGAACCTGCAGACACTGTTGTTGATGGAGCAGAGAGGTGGTACAGGAGGAATGAGTAAACAGAGTTCTCTGATTGAGGTGGAGGACATTATTTCCTCCATCTCTCCATCCTCTCTGGCTGGAGACATAGCCTGGGAAACAATCTTGTAGGAAGTGCCTGTAGGTGAAAAGGGGCTTTGCCACAAGAGCTTTCTAGGAGGGTAAAAGCTGAACCTACCAAAGCAAGTGGGTCCTCTACTTTCCAGATAAAGATGGCTTGTCATGGGGACAAGTGGGTTCAGGATGGTCAGACTTCCCTCCTTTGAATTCGTAGTCACAGATGGTCCAGAATTGGGACAACAAGGTCAGAAGGATTAACACCCCTCCCTTTTTTCCCCATTGCAGTCACAGGCCAGGAAAATTGAGTCAGATCGTAATAAAAGGATTAGTGTGGAGAGGCTGCCGTGAATAGAGTGAAAGACAGGTCAGGGAAATGGAAGGGAATACAAGGGGGTTGGCCCTGTTACAGATGGTCTGCTGAAAGGGCTCTGTGTTTATCAACAGGGAAAGGGGATTTGGCCTAAAAAAGTCTGGAAAAATTCATTGAGGGGGCTGGCACTCAAGCACAGATGTTATTCCCAGCAAGTATCTGTACTGGGATGACTGTTTGAAATGACCTTAGACCCCCCTCCCAGCTTTAGGAGAGAGGGGAAAAGTAGTTCTTGGAATGAGCTCTGTTGTTTGTTCCCTTGTACACCCATCTCCAGTATGATCTAATGCACTGAAATATTGTTACTCATAGCTACTATTTGCCTGTGACTTCTGGGTCAGACTGGCTATGGAAAGCATAACATAAGAATGTAAGAAGGACCCTACTGAGCCAGGTCTGAGATCCTTCTAGTCCAATATCTCCAACAGTGTCTGAAAGAGGGAAGAAGAGAATAGAGATGGGACAACTGTGTAGGAGCACTTCTTCTGAACATTCTTTTAGCCTCTGGTGATGTGTGGCTGAAGGACCTTGTGCTAGAAGATCTGTTATACATTTGATAGGTGTCTATGGATTTTTTTCTTCCCTGAATTTGTCCAGCCAATTTTTGAAGTCAAGTGAATTTTTAGGATCTAAAAAAATCTCATGGTAGGAGGTTCTGCAGCCTAAACATGAAGTGTACAATGCAAGACTTCCTGTTGTTTGTCTGAAACCTGTTACTTCCTGGTTTAATTTACTGACCCTTGATTCTGTCCCCTCTAACCTTCCTGTGTCTTCTGCAGTTTTATAGACCTGTTGCATTTCATGGTCTGTATTGTCTCTTTTTCCAGTAGCCCTTCACCTTTCATATTCCTGCATCTATCAGCTGCCTCTTTCTTGGCTAGAGCAGTGCAGCTTTGTAGTGACAGAAGGACATGAGGCATTACTAGGTGGGAAATAACATTGCAGACATGAGCTGTGCCAGGTCCTACACAGATGAAGGCTTTTGTCAGCTGCAGTGGCATGGTGTATGAGGAGGTGAAGAAGCTGGGAAAAGCCTCTGAAACCAGTTGAGGGTGCCCTTGACCACTAAGACAGGACTGGACAGTATCCTAAGGAGCTTGAAAAATAAGAAGGCAATTTTGAAGTGCACCTCAGGATGCAGGGATAGCTTCTCTGAACATGAGCAGTGGGATGTCAGCGCTGGCAGGAGTTGGGACTGGTCAATACAGAGCAAGTAAAGGAATTGGAAGGCCAGAAATGATGGAGATGTGATTGCAGTCCAGACTGATGGTTTATTCAGATAAGCAGATTGATCTTGGGACAGTCAGTAGACAGGAGGGTTTGGGGAAAATACAGCTTGGAAATTCTGCTGGTGTGATGGTCAGTAGAGGAGAGTGGGAGGAAACGGTAAGAGGATGTGGATTGCCTATAAGGAGGCTCTCAGGCCTAAGCAAAGCACAGGGACATCTTGACCCACTTGAAAGAGATACCCAAGAGTCAGCTTGCAGGTCAGGACTAGCCTTTTCTATGGCAGATTGAGAGATTTCGTGACAAAACCCTGCTGAAATTAATAAATTAAAAAATATGTTCTCATATTTCTTGCCTAGCTGAGACCCTCAGCCAGGTGATGGAGAAAAGATGCATGAAAATGAAACATCAGCCATCTTATAAGTGGTTGTCAAACAAAATAGGGTCAGAGGGAGGAAACAGGCTCATGCCAGGTAGAAAAAGGCCCTGGTGGAGTGCAGCAACCTTGAGGTATTGGAGGGTACAGAGAAAGAAGAATGTGCCCTCAGTAGGCCTTATGACATGTCTTAGAGAAGAAAACTCTTCTGAGTAACCTTTGAATTAAGGACTCTGGGGACTGAGGTAAGTGGTAGAAAGTCTGCTTAGATGCCATCAAATGTGACCTGGGACAGGGCAGGCAGCAGAGAGAGTGAGGGACAGTCATGTCAGCAAGGGGAGGAGATGAGAGGAGACATTTGGTGTAAAGGGAGGGGCAAGGGGTGAAGGCAGAAAGGCCTGATCAGAAGGAGAGGCAGTGGTGGTGAGATCTCTGTATCAGCCATTTATGTCTTGAGATTTCAGTCTCTGGTCCCCACAGGGTACCACTCATGAGGCAAGGAGCTCTTCTGCAGTCCCAGCAGCCTGTTCCTAGGCTGGTCACACCACGGGACAGTGCAGCTGCCCCACTCTTCCTTACAGACCAAGGAAGGTAGTGGGACATGTATCACACCAGGTGTTTATAAAGCTTTTTTGCCAATAGTCAAGAGTGGAACTGGTGAGGGAGAAGGTATTTTTTTCTGCCTCCCCTCTCACTTTCTGTCCTTTCATTTCTTCTGTCTCCTCCCCCGTGCTGATTGTAACCTTTCTTCCCTTCCCTGTCTGCTCACCTAACATCCTCTGCACCCTGTTTCTCTATTAGTTTTCCTTTAATCCGCGCAGTGGCTCAGTGACAGACCCCCACTGTAATTTTTTTAATTAAAACCCTTTATCTTGAATTAAGCAAGGTCAGGGGAAGCATCTTAAGGCATCGGTTGTATTTTCTGTCTCTGCCTCAGAGCAACATATAGGACGGCTCAATAGGATTAGTAGAAAGCACAAGACTGGACAAATGGATTTGGCAGGGGCTGGCTGGTGGGCCTGGGGGAGTGGGAGCTGCTTGCTGTGCTGGAAAGTGGGAGAGCTGGGCTCTGCTCAGGGCCTCCATCGTTGCCTGCTGCCCACTGTGCCTCCGGGCACGCGAAGGCAGCTGGGCTGATGCTGAGCGGAGTCCTGATGCTTCCCTGCGAGCGAGCAGCCTCAGCCCCCAGCACTGCTCCTCGCTACGCGGGGCTGCTTAGTGCCGGCCGGCTGCCTCGGGGCCGAGGCACAGGGGATCTCTCCGGGCGTCAGGGGTCACCGTCCCCAGCGCGGCCTCTCCTCAGAGCTCAGAGGGACGCGCCGGTCACAGCGGAGCTACCTACAGCTGGAACAGCCTGGCTCAGGCCTCGGGAACAAGCCAGGATGCCATTCCCTGCAGTCACAGGTCCCCGTGGCAAGCTTCCTGCTCCCATTCCCTGTGGTCACCGGTCCCTGTGGCAAGTTTCCCGCTTGCCTGCTGGGCACTGCTGGAGGTGTGAATTAACAGTCTGGAGGAGCTGTCAGTAGGCACTGCTTCCTTGGCTTGGCTTCTTATGCTTCCCTTCTCCCCTGTTTTGTCTTGGGCTTTTGCAAGAGCATGTTTTAGCAGAAAGCATCAGGCTTGCTGAATGGCAGAAAGGCAGTAGGCCATATGCCCAGCCTGGCTGCCACACTGTGCAGCCCCAACCAGTTTGTGGCCTTTGCTCCCCCAGCATCTCAGTGCTGCTGGCAGCACCAGTTCTCTCCTCTCATCCGGTCTGTCTCCTCCCTGGGGAGTGGTTGGTTCTGCCTGGGATGGGAGAGGGCCTGTACTAGGCTGCATCTTCACTTGTGATGACCAAGCTGATTTGACCAGCCTGTCTCAAGATGGACTCACCCCTTCCCCACCGCATGGTGAACCTGTGCCAAGCAAGAGCCCCCGGTCCATTTGTTCTCTGATCCTACAGATGACCACTTCCCTCCTTCACCTGAACCCCCTCTGTACTGTCCTGTGTTCTCAGCGTATTGGAACTCAGTCGCTACTGGAACTCAGTGGTCAGAAAGGAGACTCATGAGGGAGCATCTTCTCCAGATGCAGCCAGCTGCTACAGCCTGTTCCCCACCACGCAGATGCCCCTCCTTGCACATCATGTTCAAGGGCATATGCCAATCGTGTTATCCTATGTGTACACATACTGCAGCATGAATCGAGTGTTCAAGGGAATAGAGATTCACACAACCTCAGCCTTGCTTTCCCAAGCTTCCCAGAAAAATGGGATGGATGGATCAGCCAGGGACCTGACTGCTCCTCCCCAGTGCAAGGATTTCCCTCACAGGACTTGTCACATCATCATCCTCTCATTAGCAGCCCTTATCCAGAGCAGATGAAGTGTCTCTCTGAGATCCCATTTTCTCTCTGCCATCCTCCTGCACCAGTCTGGCCATACATCCCAGGGTTTGTCTTTGGTTTGAGGCACCCCAGCCCCTCAGCATGTGCTGCCTCTGGGGGAAGATCATGCCGTTTCCACACAGAAGAGGATTTGCATGCATGGTTGGGGAGAGACAGCCTGGCCTGTTTATTCTTAATGGTCCGTATTATCTCCATTAATAACGCCACCTCTGCCTCACATGCTAATTAAGGCTCAAGATTGTTAATGTAATAGGGAATTTGGGCAGAGACCACATAAGACTGGCTGGATTAAGTTAACCTTATGGACTGCTAATGGATCTCCTGGAGGGGCATTTCTGCCTAATGAGAATCCAGCTTGAATGGTAATCAGGGGCTCTCTCTGAGCTGGTGAGGCCGCAGGGCAGGATGTGGGGAAGGCATTGGCAGGAGCTGCTCTGCAGGACAGCAGGCCTACAGCAAAATACGAGGGTAGAAAGAGGCATGCTTGAGGTTGAGGAAACCCTTGAAAAAACCAGGAGTGCTTGTTCTTGACAGATTTTGTTTGCAAGATGTTGGAATTGAGCCCCTGTAGCAAACCAGCTAAGAGCTGGTTGACAACTCAGTTACCCTTTCTTTCTGCACCTCCTTTCCAAGAAGTGCTGGAAGAACCAAATACATTCTCTCTCCTGAATGTGAGAAACTCCATCAAGTAATTTAATCTGGTGTTTTCAGAAGTCCAGTAAAAGAAACAGTCTTGCATTTATCCCCAGAAATGTATAAGGTTTTCCTGTTTAAGGTAACTATGCTTAGGGACATAATTTTGTCCCCAGTCACAGGGGAGAAGCATGCAAACCATGACCTCAAAGGTAGTTACAGCATGCAAACCTTGACCTCAAAGGTACTGACTTCCATCTATGAGGAGAAGTCAGTTCTATTGGATGGTTTCAGTACTAGTAACTATCAGAAATCACTCTTTCAGATGTTAAAAGCTCTGCTTTTACAGATCTTACTGTTCTGGTCATTTTCTTGTCTGTAAGAGAAGTCCTCGGACATTAGGAGCTCCTTCTCATGTGCTTTGGTCTAATGCAGCAAGACACTGACCTCTTCCCCCTACTAATGTGGCAACATCCAGCCTGACCTGAGCCTAGGAGAACTAGATCCAGCATTCCAGAATACTGGCAAGGTTAGTACCAAATCCCCAAATACTCCAACTTCACTAGCTCGACTCAAGACTCCTCTCCCCGGCTGTGTCTGAAGTTTACATTACCCCTTTAGATCCCCTTGTAGTGGCAGTTTCTGTTCAGCTCCTGTGCCTCTCTTTTCTGAGTCTTTTTCATAGCCACTGCTTCAAAGCATAGATTCCCATCTCGGTACTGTGGCCTTCATTCTCTGTTCTTACACCTACAGCTTCACGTTTGCCTGTAATAAAGTTATAGATCATATGCTTGCTTTCTGTTTACCACCTGATTACATGAGTGACCTGTCTGCATTTCGGTTCCTCTGGTCTGGTGTAGCATGAAGAGTTTATGTTGTCTTCTGTGTCACAGATCAGAATGGGAACCAGCCAGGAGGCAGCCCAGGTGGAGCCCCACTGGTGAACACACCTGACCAGTGACTGATACCGAACAGCCACTGGTTAGCATCCAGACTGACCAGTTACCCAGTGGATTTGGAACTATCTGGTACATTAATTTGTTATAACTTCTCGATAAAAGAACTGTTCAGAACTAAAGCCTTAGGCTTTATAGTAGTTGTACATGAAAATAACAGCCTATGAATTAAGGTCTTGCTCTTCTGAAAAAGGTACAAGATTATCTCAGAAAAATCTGCTTTCTGTAAATCCACGTCAGTTGGCATAAATACTGTCCTTCCATTCTGATATTTATTAACACAGTCATTTTGGGCAGCACGCATTTCAGGCTACGGGCTTCCCTCCAGCCCCTAACCAGAAGGATCCAGGCGATGTCAGGCTGTGGGCCAGAGGGAAGCCCACAGCCTGGGTGGCCCGGCTTGTTTTGTGTACCTTTCAAAACACTGTTTCAATGTGAACTTCTTTCGCACTGCCTGGAGATCCCCTGGACTTCCAGCTTTTCTGAAAGTGAGTTTTAGTGACTCAACGCACTTCTCTGACAGCTCTTAGAAACTCCTAGGGTGCTAACAATACACACTTTCTGATGTTAAGGTGTCTGCTATCAGTAGCAGTGTCGTTTAGAGCCTTTTGAGGCACCTACTTGTTTCCTCCACAGCAGTGACACCCTTTGCTTTTTCCCCAAAAGCAGAACAGCAGTTTTTATTGAAATTCCTAAAATAAAGTCTCCTGCCAGCCTTTGGTCATCTTACAGTTCACAGTGTGTGTAAGCAAAAATCCCAGACAACCTTGAGTCAAAACTGAGAGACTTAAATCCCCTTGAAGGGTTTCCTAGTGAGAGCACAGTTGTGTTGGTTGAAGCTTCTCCCCTGCCTGCATCACTGATGGCTTGTCTACCGTTCCTATACAGCAACCAAGGCATTGCTAAAATCACTTTGTTCCTCTCATTCGAGAACTGCATTCCACAGAAGCGTTTATTACCCCTATTTCTGCTGCTCTTCCTCTCTGTAGCGTCCTTCTGCATCTCTGGTTCCACATGATGGCAGCCAGGAGCAGGAGGCTGCCGCTTGTCCTTGTCTCTGTGGTGAAGGTCCTTGCCCTCCAGAGAGTTGCACATCGGATCGGCACAGCATCGCTGTGCGGGGCAGACTCCGGTGTTCTCACAGAGCTGCAGCGGGTGGCCGTGGGAGCAGGGGGCACCCAGCAGTGCCCTGCAAACCCGGCTGTGCCCTGCTGCCCGATGCCCCAGGGACAGGGACAGTGGGACACTGCCACCTGGGACTCACTCCATGCACAACCAGCACCAAGGGCATCGTTATCCCACAAAGCCTTTCCTCCACACCTAAAAAAAATATCAATTCTTTCTTTCTTTCTTTCTTTCTTTCTTTCTTTCTTTCTTTCTTTCTTTCTTTCTTTCTTTATTTCTTTCTTTCTTTCTTTCTTTCTTTCTTTCTTTCTTTCTTTCTTTCTTTCTTTCTTTCTTTCTTTCTTTCTTT
>WTSP01019848.1:0-13324 GCA_025331215.1 Actenoides lindsayi
CCAGGCCAGGATGCCATTGGCCTTCTTGGCCACCTGGGCACACTGCTGGCTCATGTTCAGCTGGGTGTCCACCAGCAGCTTTCCAGCTTTCCAGCCACTCCACCCCAAGCCTGTAGTGTTGCCTGGGGTTGTTGTGGCCCAAGTGCAGGACCTGGCACTTGGCCTTGTTGAAACCCAGATGATTGACCTCAGCCCATCAATACAGCCTGTCCAGGTCCCTCTGAAGAGCCTCCCTACCCTCAAGTAGATCAACTCTCCCACCTAGCTTGGTGTCATCTACAAACTTCCTGACGTTGCTCTCAATCTCTTCGTCAAGATCATTGATAACGATGTTAAACAGGAGTGGCTTCACCTTGACCATGTGCTGTTACATCCCAATTTGCAACACGTGCAAAAAACCACACTGCTCCTTCTGGGGGTTATGCATGTTGAGTCAAATCTGCATTTTACTGGTGGGAGGGGAAATTTTAGATTAGGTAATTTTTGCCCTGCACATCCAAAAATAACGTGGGCTCTACTCCGTGATAGTGGAAAATTACAGTTTCCTATTATTTCTGTTTACAGTTTGAGATCGGTGTGTTCCAGCCAGCACATCCCAGGCTTTGTTTTCATTTGCTTTGTTTTCTTTTGCCTACATAATTGTAAGATTTCTGCTTTGCTTCGGACAGACTCATCTCTCTGAACGGGTCCATCTGATCCCATCCCTCCAAACCACTTTGTGCCTTGTCCTCCAGATTCTTTTACGATGGAGCAGAGTGGATGTCGATAGATGCTGTGGGCCAGATTCTGTCATTTATCTTAGTTGGAGATGGTTCATAATTCAAGTTAAGGTGACAGGGTGTTGTTGCCTTAGAAATGCAGAGTTGCAATACGGAATTCCAGTATTTGTTGTTTCCCATTTAGAGCTCTTATCAGCAAAAAAAAAATCAACAACCTCTCATAGGCTCTTGTTGTCAAACACCCTCTAAATCTATGTGATGATATTTTCATTTACTTTTTATTTACTAGTTAAAAATGCCACCTTCTGTGATTTATGTCTTGCAGTGTTCACCAGCAGCCTTTAAATATATCATGGCAAAGATTTATCAACATTTTCAACAATTCCTTATTGGAATCAGGGTTTTGTGTGAAAAATTAGTACTTGCACCAATCTCTGTCACATCAGGCAATAGCCTCTCACTAATAAATTTTCCACCCAGACTTATTTACCACTTCTTTATTTTGCAAATGATTACCATGCTTCTTAATGGGGCAGTATTTATAATAATAAAATAAAGAAAAATAGACATAAATAGCTTTTCAGAGTATGACTAAATAGGGTGGGATGCTTTGCTCTGGTATCGAGGGCTGTGTCAGCTATTACCAGGCAGTTGACTGAACATTTATTCAGCTTTGAGAGGGCCACAGAAGATAAAAGATTAAGAAGGCTTTGACTGATTGGCTTCCAGTGTGCAAATGTCGTAGCAATGTAGGATGCCTTCGGTGCAGTGCCCTCAATTTGAGCTGCTGCTTTTCCTCCGTCCATCCCCACGTAATTTCATTACTTGTTGCAGAGCCCAGTGTTAGCCAAGTTCAAAGGGGAATGGCTGTAATTTAAGACTCTTATGCTTTCATTTGTTGGTCGTCAAGACGAAATTAAGCACAAGAAAGAACTGCCCAGAGGACTGGCTTCGACTCAGAACTTCTTAGGAACTTCTTAGAACTTCTCAGGATCAAGACAGGCTCCATGGGCAACACCTGCTATTCTGTTTCCATCACTGGTGTAGGGTGTTGGGCAAACCCAAAAGGGAAATCAGCCAACGTAAGGTCTGAATGGCTTCCAGAAGGACCTCTCTGGTGGCTACAGTGGGACCTGGGCATGCCATGTTTCCAGCATGACTGTGCTCAGTGAGGTGCAAGCCAGGCCTTGCTCACCATGGTTGTCAGGTGCGTTCCCTGTTCAAGCCTTTCTTCCTTGGTGTTGGCACTCCCACCTGGCTTTGCTGTTCAACAAGTAGTGCCCTTCTGTGCTAAGTTTATACTAAGACTAAAGTCCTCAGTGCTGTGCTTGCTACATCTGAGAGCAGATTTTTTTTTCCCCTTTCCAGGGGAAAGTGACAAGGGGTAGTGTTTTTAAACTACAGCAGGGTAGATTTAGATTGGGTATTAGGAAGAAGTTCTTTACTCTGAAGGCAGTGAGATACTGGAACGCATTACTTAGAGTATATGTGGATGCCTCATCCCTGGGAGTGTTCAAGGCCAGGCTGGATGAGTCTCTGAGCAACCTGCTCTAGTGGGAGATGTCCCTGCCCATGGCAGGCGGGTTGGAACTGGGTGATCTTGAAGGTCCCAATTCAAGCTATTCTATGATTCTATCTTGCCTGTGGCTTCCCAGTGCAAAATCACATCTGAGCACGTAGAACAAAGGTAGTGCTCTCAAGGTCTTGCCTGGCAAGCTGGCTACAGCATGCAATTGCCTTTGCAGCTCATCCAGCTCTGCAGGTACTCCTGCTGCCAGAGCATAAAAGGAATCGGTGACAGTGTGTAGGTTTTAAGCCTTTCCATATCATTTCTCCAACTGGACAAATGAAAGTATCATCAGCTTGTAATTGTTGTTGCATTAAGAAATGACAGAAAAACAATCCACCCGTATTTTTGAGTGTGCTGTGTGAGCCAAGAAGAACCATTACTCCACAGACTAATAAAAGATCTTTTCTAATTTCCATGTGTCCGTGACAGACGATGTTTAAATCTCAGCTATTGAGCTTGTTCTTCTTTCTTGCCTAAATTGCCAGTGAATTGGTGCTGTAAGAGCAAAGTTAGATCAGTTGTAGGAGTATGGTTATCTGTAGTAGGCTTGTTCATAGAACAGGCAGCATTTCTCTTCTTCTTGTTGTGGTTTTGTTACGGTTTTGTTTGGTAGTTTGTTGGTTGGCTTTTTGTTGTTTTGGTGGTTTTTTTGTGGTTTTGTTTTGTTTGTGGTTTTGTTTTGTTTGTTTTGGGTTTTTTTTTTGTTTCTTTTTTTTGTTGCTGTTTTTTTTGTAATGCAGACAATTAGTTTCTTTCATCTCTTACTGGTTCTGGCTGGGATGAAGTCAGCTTTCTTCACGCCTGCCTGTATGGTGCTGGGTTTTGCATTTGTGACATTTGTACTGATAAGAGACCAGTGTTTTGGCTACTGCAGAGCAGTGACTGCACAGCTAGGCTGTCTCTCCAACCCTCTCACCTCCAAAAGGCCAGTAGGCTGGGAGTGGGCAAGAGGCTGGGAGAGACAGTTGACCAGAGGGATACTCCATAGCATATTATCCATATCATTGTATTCAACAGTAAAAGCTGAGGCAAAGGGGGATAATGAGGAGGCATCATGGTTGTGATGTTTGCCTTCCCAAGCAATTGCTACAGATACTGAGGCTCTGCTTCCTAGGGAGCAGCTGGACACCTTTCCTTTCCTATTGGGGTTGGCCTCTTCTCACTGGTGACAGGTGACAGGACAAGGGGAAATGGCCTCAAGTTGCACCAGGGCAAGTTTAGGTTGGATATCAGGAAAAACTTCTTTACGGAAAGAGTTGTAAAGCACTTGAGCAGGCTGCCCAGGGATGTGGTTGAGTCATCACCTCTGAATGTGTTTAAAAATCATTTGGATATGGTGCTCGGGGACATGGTTTAGTGGTGGGTTGTTAGAGTTAGGGTAGTAGGGTTAGGGTTGAGGTTGGACTCAATGATCTTGAAGGTCTTTTCCAACGTGAGCAATTCTGTGGTTCATGGGAAGTAGCAAATAAATTCCTCTTTTCATTTTACTTCCATGCACAGCTTTTGCTTTTCTTATTAAACTGTCTTTATCTCAAGCCATGAGCTTTTCCATCTTATTTTCTCCCCTTGTCCTGCTAAGGAGGGGGGATTGAGAGAGCATCTAGGTGGGCATCTGGCAGCCACCCAAGGTGAACCCACCACATCTCATCAGCACAACATTCTGCCAGCAACTTCCAAAGCTCCCAGCCTTTCTGTGGCTTTCTGATTGGGTGTTTGAGATTTTGACCCCTGTATTGCCAGGGATGAATTGAAAGGTTAAGTTTTACTGTGAACATGAAGGACCTCAGTAGAAGCCATAGTGACAGTAGGATGGACCTTAAAAAGGATAGGGAAGAGAAAGAAAAAAACAAAGACAAATGCTGCTTGTGATTAAAAACAACAGGGTATCAATTCAGAAGAAATTTTCCTCCTTTAAACCAATGTTAGTTGCTCTGCATCCCCATCTGTGCCAGACCTGCAACTGAAGCTGCACAGCTCGAGGGCTGTTGGCTTGCCCAGCTGCCCATGCCAGCATTTGGACAGCTGGTAGGTGCCCCTGTGTCAGCACTATCCTCGACTAGAAAGCAGAGGAGATCCTCCAGAAGGGGGTTGGGGGAACAGAGCCTCAAGCTGGGGTTTTTAATGACATGGTCTATGAATAGCCTGAGAAACAAGATCATTAAAGCTGTTCTTGTAGGGATTTGATGTTACATTTTACCTGTTCTTAGTTTTAGAAGTCTTAGTCTCAGAACCTCAGTGACTCACATGAAAAATTTCCTTCCCTACCAGCACTCGTGTTTGACATCAGAAAGCTGGTCTTTTCCTTGCCCCTTTCCAGGATAAGACAAGAGGTTGTTGGTATTAAGTGGGTGAACCTGTGCCTGTCAGTTTTTCCTCTTGGGCTTTTCAGATGTTAGGACACAGAACATTCAATAATGCTTAATATAATAATAGATGCTGTTCTATCATGTTACTTGTACAGACAACAAGCTGTTCTTTTCCATTGATCAGTTTAATCATAGAATCATAGAAACAGAGAATCCTAGAATGGTTTGGGCTGGAAGGGACCTCTAAAGGTCATCTAGTCGAACCCCCTGCAGTGAGCAGGGACATCCTCAACAAGAGCAGGTTACTCAGAGCCTCATCAAGCCTCACCTTGAATATCTCCAGGGATGGGACCTCAACTACCTCCCTGGACAACCTGTTCCGGTGTTCCACCACCATTAATGAGCCTGTTTGGATATCTAAAGATACCACCAGGTGCCATTTGGGCAAAATTCCTGAGCAGGATGAGATCATAGGTGCCCTGCATCCAGACCACGGCACTGCAGGTAAAAGCCACATGTCCAGGCACTTGGCTCAGCTGAGGGCAGTGGTGGCTGGTGGCTGTGCCCTCACAGGGGAGTCCTGTGCTTCACTATGTCCTTATTTGAGTGACATGACGTTGAGGGTCCTGCCTGTGTCAAACATATACCGAAAAT
Source organism: Actenoides lindsayi (assembly GCA_025331215.1). Classification (NCBI taxonomy): domain Eukaryota; kingdom Metazoa; phylum Chordata; class Aves; order Coraciiformes; family Alcedinidae; genus Actenoides; species Actenoides lindsayi. The sequence goes on from WTSP01019848.1 coordinate 5,250, forward strand.
CTAGTCTGACTCCGCAGCCTAGGGCAAGGATTTAGTGTAGGCAAGGAACTTCTGCATCCTTTATTTTAACGAATTATATGCATTTTAAGCAATGACTATATAAAAAAAAAATACATATAGTTCTAGAGCAGGGTTCTATCTATCTATCTGGAGAAGAGGAGGCTAACAGGAGACCTTACTGCTCTGTGCAACTACCTGAAAGGAGGTTGTAGTGAGGTGGGTGTTGGTGTCTTCTCCCAGGTGACCAGTGATAGGACGAGAGGAAATGGGCTTCATTAAGCTGCACCAGGGGAGGTTTATGTTGGATATTAGGAAAAATTTTTTAATGAGAGAGCAGTGAGGCCTTGGAACAGGCTGCCCAGGGAGGGGGTGGAGTCACCATCCCTGGAGGTGTTTAGAAAATGTGTAGATGTGGCACTTCAGACCATGGTTTAGTGGTCATGATAATATTTAGTAGACGGTCGGACTTGATGATCTTGAAAGTCATTTCCAACCTTAATGATTCTATGATTCTCTCTCTCTCTCTCCCTACCTGTTTCTGAAGCAGGCTTATGACCTTCATGTCCAAAATAAGTATCTAGGTGCTAGGACACAAAGTCAAACCCTCTCCTGTCACCTCTCTTCCTGACCAGCCTTTGCTGGGCAAAGCAGAAGGTATAGAGAGACACTTCCTCGGCACAACTGCCCCAGAGGGACCCTCCCATTAGGAGGTGAGAGGTGGGCTGGCTTTCCCAAGGAGGGAAAATAACCTGGCACCCCATCCCTTAGGGGGTTGCTAATGTAACTACAATAAATCAGCAGCATTTGAGCACTCTTTGAAGCTGTCTGAGTTTTGCATTCACTTGGTTAGCTACGGAAACTGTTTCAAGTGTAAAAATTGTGGGCATGAAAGGAAGAAAGAAAATCAGAACAAATCCTCAGACTCGTGAAGTAAAATTTTAGTTGTAGTGAAGTTCAGCCAGTGAGGAAAAGTCATATAAAGGCATAAAGCTGCAGAAGTTATGGGTCTGATTATCTATTCCTATACTCTCACCTCCATTAAGCTGACCTCAGATGGTGCACTCCAACTGCTATCTCAGAAGTACTGCCCTTGGGGGAGTATTTTTTATCCATGGAAGTACCTGTTTTCAGTGGGGTTTGTATTTTTCTTCTGCCAATCTACTGACAGAAGTTTGCACTGTCAGCACTTCCCTTTATCTTCTTTTGTGTGTTTTCCTTCTTCATTACATACTCAATATCCGTGCTTTTTAATTTCTTATGGTTGTACAGAAATATATCGCCCTGGTAGCTGTTCTGATACCTCAATGCTTCATTAATTTATTGTTCACGAGGTTCTGTGATTTTTTTTTTTCAGGCTTTTAAAACTAGGAAACATAAATACCTGTGCTTCATTCCTGGGGTTCATTAACCACATAGTCCTGTGATTTCTACAGAAATCTTGATATGTATGATACCTGAAGCGTCACATAAGTAGAAGGTGTGATTCATAGTAACTCAGTTACTCCCATAGTATTCGTTCTGTGCTGCCAGACTTCGTGGTAAACCCAGCTTCTGAAGTCCGAATGCTCAGCTGTGTATCTTGCTGGCCTAAGCTGAGAAAAAAAAAAAGCTTTCTGTGCTAACTACAATTTCTTATTTTGACTGAGGTTTTCATAATTTCCTTTGCACTCTGCAGTGTTACCCATCCTAGTATCTGACAAATCGGACTCTGCTAAACTGCAGAGATTATAATCCTGTAGCACAGCGTGGCCTCAGCAAAAGCTCAGTGCTGAAGGCTGGGGGGAGATGGATGGTTCAGAAACAAAATGGAATTTTACTGTGTATGCTAAAAAAAAAAATGTAAGTGCATTGCCTGGGACAAGGACTCCTAGATTAGCTGAAGCAGCAAAGCAGGAATCTTCGTTTGGTGATCAGAGAAGTGAAAGTGTTTGCAGGGAAGATTCTGGCAAGCGTAGCTGCTGGTCACGATTTCTCTGGCTCCAGCCAGAACTTCCTGATGCTTTTCTGGAGTTTCACAGTGTTTTACGGAGCTTCCCACAGGCAGAGCATCCCACAGCATGGCCTTAAGCCTTCATGTGTAATTCCTCACCTTACGTGGACCTGCTCTCTGTTTCTCAGCATCCCCTTCTTATCACACGCTCTGTCACTTTATCCCCTCAGATTTCCCCAGCTTTCAACTCAGACACCTCGGGATCCGGGAAAGCCAATGTGTGTCAACCTAACTCAGTGCTGGTCCCCTCCTGGGGTACTCTTGTGGCTGTTTCTCCCCCTCCGCATTTATGGTGTCTGGGGAAGCAGCGGCCGTGCTGATGCCCCCCCCCAGAGCGATGCTTTGAGAGCAGGAAACTGGTGCTAAAGAGCACAAGAGTTTCTGAGCATGAAGGCAGCTGGGGTAGTGCAACAGGGCTATGGGGGATGGAAAGAGCCAAACCTGGGTTTGCTTTGTTCTGTCTTTTTCTTTTTTTTCCCAGCAAAATCTGGAGTGCAGTATCCCTGTGAGGTTACCGTGGCTTTGTTTCAGGAGAGAATAATCAATTGACCTCAAAGGAAACCCCGGGAGCAAAATAATATTGGTGAATTTGCCTCCTTCTCTGACACTGGACTTGATAGGCTGATATTCACTGAATTTCATGTAGCTGAGCACCAGGAAACTGAATCTCTAACTCCAATGAGCTCTGAACTGGACCCCCAATGAGCAGTATGGAAACCGTAGTCGCAAATGCATTAGGGTGAGAGTTATTGTAATAGGCAGACCCAGTGCCCCCTGCATGTTCTTGCCAGAGGCCAGCAGCCAATGCCAAGGGCAGGTATAGAGGATATATGTGGTATTATCTGGCACGTTTTTTTCAGCTTCAGTCTCTGTGGGTGAGGGATTTTCCTCAGTAAGTAGCTGCAGGCACACCATCACGTTTAATAGCCTTTGGTGACATTTCATGAACTGATCTAATCCCCTTTTGAAATGATTGCTATTTCTGCACCTCACATTATGCCGTGTCACAGAGTTCAGCGATACAATTATGTGCTGGGTGAAAGAGCTCTTCCTATTCTTTGTTTTAAACCTGCTACCAGACCATGTCACTCTTCCCAGATAAACAGCGAGTAGGGAACAGACCTTCCCTATCTGCTTTAGCAACAGCACGTTGCACGTGGAACCCTGTGTTTCATACCCATTCAATCATACCATTTCCAAGTGAACTCCTGGTCTGTTTAGTCATTTCCTCATATGGAAGTCATACCACCCTGCTGTCCCACCAGCACTGCTTCCAATTGTATTATATTCCTTTTGAGATGGTGTGACCAGAGTGGTACTCAATATTCCACGAATATATGCCCTGGGGATTTATACAACAGCATAGTAGTCATTTCTGTTTTGTTTTGGTGCTGGTTTGTTGTTGGTTTTCGGTTGTTGGTTGTTTTTTTTTTCCCCTATTCTTTAGCTATTAATTCCCTAAACACTTTTTTAACCACTGTTGAACACTGAGTTACTTCCAGACAAGTAGCACAAGGATTCCAGATTTCTTTCCTGACTGATTATACCTTCTTTACACTCCATCAGATATAGTTTATGGGGTTTTTTTTTCCCCATGTGCATTACTTGGCAGTTACTGGCACTGAAATCTGCCTGCCATTATCTCCACGTTGTATAATCCCTCTGCAGCTCTGCGCCATCAGCTTGACTTCAGCTTTTCCTCACAGTTGGGTCTGGCTGCTCTGAACCACTCTGCACCCCCTGTGAACTTTGCTGCTTCAATTACCTCCCCTTCCCCTTTTCCAGGTCATACACAAATATGCTGTTTAATACTGATGTCTCAAATCCTAACTGGACCCTGCTGGGAAATTCACTTCACTATGTACTTGGACTCTATCTGTGTCCTTCGTGTTGTAACTCCTCAGTAGTTACTAATTCAGAAGAGTGTATTCCTACATATATCCTGATACCTCAGATGCTTAACAGTCTTTGGCAAGGAGCTCATTCAAAGCCTTTTGACAATCCAAACATGTACACCTCCAAGATACGATCCCTTTGCTTGCATACTAATGTCTCATTTCTTTCATTTGAACTGAGTATTTCTTGCCTCACGCACGCTCTAGAAGGATTCCTGTGTGCCTCTGTAAGGTTTGAGGCCTGCTACTCATCTGTAAATGCCAGAGGAGATCATTGGCAAAGAGTAACTACAACTATTTACTGAACAAGTTTAAGTTGACCCACATCAGTTGGCTTTGAATTTAATTACGTCAATGCAGTTTATTTGGACAGGGGAAGAGAGACAGAGATTCCACTTCCCCTTCACTGTCTGATAATGTGTGTTTTATAACAGAGGTAGCTTCCTGATGAGGAGAGCAAGGCAAATGATGTTTCCAAGCCCTCATGTGTCATATGACACACATCAGCTTGTCCTCCAAGCAACTGCTGTGTGTTTGGAGCCCTGCTTCCTGAAAAAGGGGCCCCACATCACCTGTTGGTGGGAAGTAGAGAGTAAATCTTTGTTTTCTTTTGCTTCCATGCATGGCCTTGCTTTGCTAGTCATTAAACTGCCCATGAGTTTCATCTTATTTTCTTCCCCCTGGTCCAGCTAAGAGGAAGGGGGGGGAAGTGATAGAGCAGCTTGATGAGCACCTGGCATCCAGCCAAGGCCAAACCACCACAGTCACATAGGGCAGGTGATAGCCAGACTTGAAAAAAAACCTCTGTGTTCAGTACAGTCAGCCCCAGGTCCACGATGTTTCTCTGCATGGAAGTTCTGGGGTGGCAAGAAGAGAGGCAGAGGTACCACCACAGCCTGCTCCAGCGAGGAGGGGACGCTCTCTTGTTACTCTGTGCCCATTTTCCATCGCAGTAGTGGACCACATATTCAGGCTGTATGTTCACTTTGGCAGTGTCCTCCCCAAAGGCTCTGTCAACTGGGACTGTGTCTTAGAGAGCTGCAGATGACAAAGCAGTCGTTCCCAGCTGCGGGCTCTGAAGTAATGTGTTTCAGCTTCCTTGATGCTCATATAATAAAGCTAGTTATGAATATAGGAAGAAAACTGAACATTTATACTTACCATAATATCACGCATAAGATTTATCAATGTCTCCTGAAGGCATTGTAACAGAGAAGCAGCTTGAAGCCAGGAACATGACATTTAACTTTGTTGAAAAGTTTGTAGAACCACCGATGTAGAAGAAAAGGAAAGGAAAAAACCCTCATTTTTTTCATCTCCTTACAGGACACGGAGCACGAAGTGGTGTCTAATGCCTAGGCACAGGCAGCAAGAATGGTGGTTTTGCAGGTGAGAGGCAAGGAAGCTTTGAACATTCTATCTGGGGATGGAGGAATGATCTGAATGCTCCCCTGTGCTCCCCTGTTCGCTGCCTCCCAGGGAGAGGGCAGGTGAGAAGACTGAGGAAAAGATGCAAGAGGAGGTAGAAACAATCTCAAAAGAAGAAAAAAAAAAGAACTCAATTATTTGGGAGACATTATTATTTAACCTGGAAAAAAAAAAAGGTAGACTCTAACTGCTCTGGAGGAGGATCTTTATTGTTAAATATGCCCTTGTTAAGGCAATTTATTTTATCTTTTTATAACGTTGTTCCATGAATATCACTGCTTCAAAGTAAGCATTTTATTCTTAAATCCTGATTTGTGTTAAACCTGACTTGGAGTGCCTTGACAGGCAGCAGGGCACTCCTCTGGAGGTCTGGCACAGGTAAACCCAGGTACTGGGAGCCCTGGCTAAGTGTCCAGGACTCCGTGGCATTGCTCCGAACCAAGGGTTGATCCTACTCCCATTGAAGTAACATGGCTCTGGGTTAAGAGTTGGAATCACAGTGGGCTGGAAAAGATGAAAGGTGTTTTACGGGGGAAACTTAGGAATTTCTTTGGTAAGGAAGAACACGCTTTAGCCCTGAAGGTCTGCGGGGAGTTTGTAAAGTACCAGCAGACTCTCACGGTCTTCAAAATCTGTCTTAAGATTGTGATCTGGTCAAAAGCCCTTCAGAGGACTCTCTTCACTGATTCCCCAGGATATTTAGAATCCCCACGCTGTGCCAGCTCTCTGAGTCTCAGGAAGCAGAAATTAAACCTTCTGTGTCTGCAGTAAGCCTACCAGAAATAATGTAAACTACCAGCAAAGCTTCTCCTCCTCTCAAGAATTTTAGAAATAGATGACACAGAGAAACTCATCCTTTGCATTGCTTCATTATCACACCTATTTTGTGCCGCGGGAACTGTCTATGTGAAGTCATTAATTGCCAGTTGAGCCTTATAAATATTAGTTGGGGATACATTCAGCTCAAGGTGGACCTTTGAACTCACTGCCAGCTGCAGAACGCACCGCTCCCATAGCTACAGCCAACCTCCACCTGTACTCGCCTCTACGGTTCTCACTGCTCTTCACGTTTAAAGATGATTTTTATCGCCAGGATACGTTTGTTTCAAGCCATTTGAGGAGCTTGGTTTTGTAGAGATCAGCATTATTATCAGTGCGGTGTTTATTTTACTAATCTCTATTATGCAACTGTTCGTTCTTGATTATTAATAATCATTTCCTTTTGATAGAAACACTTCCACAGCAACCAATTATAGTGCTTTGTGCAAACACAGGATTATGAATTCCAGTGGGGAATAAACAACAAGAGCAGTGGAATTTTAAAAACAAAGAGCTTGTTTTCATGCAAATGCCTCAGTGTTAAAGAAAATGGGGAAAATTATATGCTGGAGAAGCAGAAGTTGCTTCCAATTAGAATGTTTTTCAACAATTTCCATAAAGTGCCTAAATTAAGAACTTAGCACTTGCTGGAGCAGTACATCTCATCTGGTGTTCTCCCTCCAGCAGCAGCCAATGTCAGGAACATGTAATCACAACTCCTACTCAGATCCACTTTCCCCCAAGATGCTCATCGGATGTCAGGTCTGGTCCAGTCTGCCTAATTAGGCACCACTCCATTCCATGCAGGGACTTCTTTATTGAGCAGATATAGCTGCAAGAGGATCCCCTGACTGTTTTCCTCTAACGATGTTTAACAATAAAGAGAGGAGAAGGAATTTGCAGAACCTGGTACGTGGCTGCTCTTCTCTCTACAAAGGGTGGTCTAGCTTTGAGATGAGAATGTCACAGTTTCTTTTGAACAGCTGATAAAACTTAGGCTTAAACTGGAATTCCACATATATTAGACACGTCGAAGGCTTCAGAGCAGAATAACACATACTTCAAAAATATTTAAGACCTGCATATTTCATTTTTGTTTTATCAGTCAAGGGATTTCCTCTGCCTTGCATTTACCTTTATAACTTTCATAGTGGGAATTTTTTTTTTCCCCGAACAAATACAGCCTTGCACCCCTCACCTACAATAATGACTGCTTCAAATAAAAGTTACTTTCTTACTGTGAAATTCCAAGGGTAAATAACAATTTGGCAGTGTATGCTTTAAACAAGCTTTATTATGTTGACGTCGCAGGTAATTATCTGGAAAAGACATTTTCTTCCCTAAGAATCGGCTTGTGCTGTGAAGGACCTTGATCACCTGACAAAAGCAGACATGAGGTTACCTCATGGTAGAAAAAAAGAGAGTAGAAGCGTCTCATGGTCCTGTTTGAAAGACACAGACACGGACAGGAAAATTAGAGAGCCTCCATCCTCCAAAGGTGCTCCTGATGTCAGGAGAGCAAATAGGTGCTCCTCTCCTGAGATGAATTTCCCCCAGTTTCAAAGAAAACAATGTAGGGTGGTGAGGCCAAGTGAGGGTGGCACAGCGTATAGATGATTTCTTCTTTGGGCTGAACCTATGCTTTTCTTATGTGGTCTAAAGCAAATGACCAAAGACCTCACTCTGGCAGGAGTTGTGTATTATGGGCTGTATGGGCTGCAAGTAAGGCTGGGTTGATGGGCCGAGGCCAACGGTATGAAGTTCAACAGGACCAAGTGCAGGGTCCTGCCCTTTGGCCACAATAACCCCAGGTAGCCCTACAGCCTGGGGGAGGAATGGCTGGAGAGCGGCCCAGTGGAGAGAGACCTGGGAGTGCTGGGTGACAACTGGTTGAACATGAGCCAGCAGTGTGCTCAGGTGGCCCAGAAGGCCAATGGCATCCT
>WTSP01019850.1:0-12168 GCA_025331215.1 Actenoides lindsayi
GATCAACATTTTTCCTTTTAAAATTGGTGTTTGTATTCTTTGCCGGTTTACATCCTTTTTTTTTTTTTTTTTTTTTTGTGAAACTCTTCTCAGAACTAAGTAAGACAAACCAGTTCCTGGAAGTTAAAAAATGAACAAACAAAAATCCACAGCACTTCTGCTGTAGGTATTTGTGTATTTTTTAAGGTGCAAATGGCTAGGGGACCAGTAGATCTTAAGGAGATTATATTATAACTTGTGCAATAGAGCTGATGTCCTTCTGGCAATGGCTGGAACTACCCATAACCTCAGTCAAGGGCAACATTTATACTGTACAAGAGAGTTTTACATTATCATATCATGCTCTTACTCCTGTAGAATCCTAATGGTTCATAGCTAAATGTAATTTGATTACACTATTCTGTAAAATCAGGGCTCTTCCTTTACATGTTTTGCTGTCTGTGGTTTCAAACTGTTTCCAGCCAGAAAGCCTTAAAAGTCATCCAACTCCTCTCAGCATCTGGCCTTTTTGCCTATGCTCTTGAAAAGCCAATTTATATCTTATTGAGGGCACTCTCAGTAAGTTAGGTGGGAATGTTGATCTGCTTGAGAGTAAGAAGGCTCTTCAAAGGGATTGATGAACTGAGGCCAATCATATGGGCTTCATTCAAGAAGGCCAAGTGCCAGGTTCTGTGCTTGGGCCACAACAACTCCATGCAATGCTGCAGGCTTAGGGAAGAGTGGCTGGAAATATGCTTGGTGCAAAGGGACCTTGGGCTGTTGATCAGCAGCCAGCTGAACATGAGCCAGCAGTGTGCTCAGGTGGCCACGAAGGCCAACAATATTCTGGTCTGTATCAGGAATAGTGTGGCCAGCAGGACTACGGAGGTGATTGTCCTGCTGTACTTGGTATTGGAGAGGCTGCACCTTGAGTATTGTGTTCAGTTTTGGGCACCACAGTACAAGACATCACGGTGATCAAGTGGATCTAGAGAACTGCAGCAGCTGAAGAGTCTTGAAAATACGTCTTGTAAGGAGCAACTGAGGGTGCTGTGGTGGTTTAGTCTGAAGAAAAGGAGGCTGTGGGGAGACCTTATCACTCTCTACAACTACCTGAAAAGAGATTGTAGAAAGGTGGGTGTTGGTCTGTTCTCACAAGTCACAACTGATAGGACAAGAGGAAGTGGCCTCAAGTTACACCAGGGAAGGTTTACATGGAACATTAGGAAAAAACTTCCATACTGAAAGGGTTATCAAAGACTGGAACAGGCTGCCCAGAGAAGTGGTTGAATCGCCACCCCTGGACGTATTTAAAAGCTGTCTAGATGTGTTGCTTAAGGATATGGTGTAGTAGTGGCCCTGGTAGACTTAGATAACAGTTAGACTCGATGGTCTTAAAGGTCTTTTCCAACCATAGGTGTTTTGTGATTCTGTGAGTCTATGAGGTTCCCAACCAGTTTTCACATGCTTAACTAAGTGCACTCTTTACCTGCAGCTCATGTAGGAACTTTAGTACTTGATTTTCACCTTTGTGACAGCAGTTGCCAAATTCTGTACAACAGCCATTTGCTACAGGTAACACTAAAGTACGCTTCACCTTGTGCATTTTTATAAAAGAACATGATCTGTATTTAAAACAAAGAAAAAGGTTTCTAGCCTGTTTTTTCTGTGTGCAGTAGGTACAAGGAAACAGTTGTTTTCCCACTTCATAGAAACATAGAATGTTAGAGGTTGGAAGGGACCTCTAGAAATTGTTGAGTCCACCCCTCTGCCAAAGCAGGATCACCTAGGGCAGGCCACACTGGAACACACCCAGAAGGGTTTTGAAAGCATCCAGAGAAGGAGACTCTACAACCTTTCTGGACAGCCTGTTCCAGTGCTCCATAACCATCACAGTAAAGAAGTTGCTCCTCATGTTAAGGTGGAACCTTCTATGCTCAAGTTTATACCCATTGTTCCTTGTCCTATTGCTGCACACTACAGAAGAGAGATTGGCCCTTTCTATTTGACACCCACCCTTCAGATATAGACATTAATAAGGTCCCCTCTGTTTTCTTCTCTCAAGACTGAACAGTCCCAGCTCTCTCAGTCTCTCTTCATAGGAGAGATGCTCAAGTACCTTAATCATCCTCATAGCTCTCCATTGGACTCTTTCCAGTACATCCCTGTCTCTCTTAAATTGGGGAGCCCAAGACTGGACACAGTATTCCAGGTGTGGTCTAACTAGGGCAGAGTAGAGGGGGAGGAGAACCTCCCTACACCTGCTGGACACAGTTTTCTTAATGCACACCAGGATGCCATTGGCCTTTCTGACTGCAAGGGCACATTGTTGTCCCATGGATAACTTGTTATTCACTAGGACCCCAAGATCTTTCTCTGTAGTGCTGCTTTCCAGCAGGGAAACAGAACCTGTACCTCTGCCTGGTGTTATTCCTCCCCAGATGACTGATCGTTAAGCAAATATTGAAAAAAATGTTGGTGCTCTCCTAATGCAGTTATGTAAGTGGTATGATCTGTAAATAGACAACAGAACGGATGTTGGAAGGTCATAGTAAAATCAGAAATGATGTATCCTTATATTTAACACATCATTTTGCTTCCAGGCAGCTGATTCCCCCTTGATTATTAAACTAGAAAAGAGCAAATGCTTGGGCCAGCTTTTTGTTTGGTGTTCGTGCAGCATGTAGCACAACAGGATGCTGGTCCTTCAAAATGCAATGATTGATCATAACTCCATCTCCATGCCTATAATGGGTTTAAGCAGTAAATGGTGCATCAATGCCAAAGGATTTACAAAGGTCAAAATCAAAAGGGAGAGTAGACCCCTGTCCCTGTCCCTGCCACCAGGAAAGTAATTGTTATAAGTAGTTCCAATAATGGTGAAAAATGCTGAGCTTGATTTTTGATCTTGCCTTAAAAACTTGATTATGTTTCACTGGTATGAATGTCTCACTGACAGGCAATGCACGCTGTTTTCCTTCCCACTTGATGTTAACCATTGCAGTTGTCCTTGTAAAAAAAACCCAACCCAATCTCATTCAGCTCTTGATGAACAACAAAGAGTCTCAAAGGGAAATGCCTCCTTTGATATCCCAGTAGTGGTGCATAGCAGTGAGCAGTGCAATAGGGAGACCATGTTGGTTTGGAAAGAAGGCCTGGAGGCATTTTGTAGGCATAAAAGTGATATCAGGGATGCTGGCAGTCTTACTATGTTTTCAGTTCAGGTTTGAACTCTGCCACAGATGCTCTCATTGGTAAGTGTTGAAATGGTCATGATACAAGGAATAGATTAGAGGCTGATGGTGATAAGGAAAGTGCTGATATTTACTCCTGCCTTCCTTCATGTCTGTGGCTTGCCATGTAGTCCTGTTGCCCTGGGAGCCCTTCTCTGGTATTGACAACACGTCTGTTTTGTATAGGGGGGGACATGTCCTCACTCATTCCCACTGACTTTGTAATGTGTACGAAAGAGTCTCTTAGAATGCATCTGTAACAGGCTTGCTTCCATAGGTGTCGAAGTAGTACAATTTACCCAGTTTCTAGGAAGCTACTCCTGCTTTCTGTTGGTGAAGCTGAATACTAAAGCCAATCTGGTTAACTATGTACTAATGTATCAATTTTAGTTGTTAAAATACCCATCTCTTAGCTATGAAGTTTAAACTAGATACAACTGAATTAATGTTTGAATAACAAGTACTGCTGAGAGGGCTTTAGTTTGAGGGCTTTGCCTCAAAAGAAAGTACAAATATTTTTATCTGTGCAAGATTTCAAGATACTGAAAAAGCAGAACATGTTCCCCTGCCCTCACCTCAGGTCCAGAAGAGCTACAGACCAGCTCAGGTTGTGAGAGAGACCTGCAGGCACTGTAAGAACAAGTGGAGGGCAGCTGTGGGCTTTAGAGAAGACAGACAGATGGAGGGATGGTTTCTCTCATGAAAAACACATTTCAAAAAGCTCTTGACACCTGCTAATTAAATAAATCTGAAAATATTCCATGACCCACAGGACTTCAATATCTTTTTCAGAGTTCTTCCGAAAAGTCAATATAATTACAGATATGTGGTTGCTCACTGAAACTTGGTGATGTTTCCACCGGCGAGGTAAAACCATGTTCATCCACATGCACTTCTAACTCACTTGATTTTTAGACAAGTTGTCCTAGTGTAACTAAAGCAATTGAGTTACATAGTGCATATCCTTGGACACTCAAAGCAATTGTTGATGTTTACATTGACTGACTTTGAAGGGTTAGTTTCAGCTCACTGGATAAAAGCAAAGCTTTAACTAGTGTGAGTAACTCTCTATTAGATGTTCACATTCTTATAAGTAGGTCAAAATTACAGTGACTTAGTTACTCCACTGCAGTGTTTCAGGCTAGGAAAGCTTTCCTAATCCTTGGGATGCATCACCACTGAGGTCTGAAGGCTTTGAATCAGACCACCCAGTGCTTTACTCAGTGGTTAGAACTGAATATAAACAGGATAGCTTTCCTTGTAATATTATTTTCCTCCAAACACCAAGTTATGCTTCTCGTTATATAATCTGTTTGTAACTCTTCCTCATATTCTATATATGGTCTATCAAAAGTGATATTTTTCAACCTTTCTCTAATTTGCAGATTTTTAATGCTTTTTCTAACTGCAGGTAGCTGGAGCTCATCATACTATGGAAAGTAAACTTCTCCATTACATATACAGACCTTCCTGTCAGTAGAACTGATTTTTATTAATATTTGATTTTTTCTAATATTTGATTTTTTCTTTTACATTCTTTGTCTTCTCTCCATATATCCATATACCGTATGCTATAGTGATAAGTGTACATTTTAACAAACAACATTAAAGTGACTACACAACTGATGATACCTCAGTGACACCTTTATGCACCGTGTCCCACACTTGCTACTGTTCTTTTCCTCCTCCACCCTCTCAGCCATATCCATCTCTTCTTCTGGAACAGTCTTCCTCTTTCCCTCCTTCCATTGCACTGAAACAAAACAGATCAGCTGCACTTACCAGGTCAATATGGAGCCCTTGGTTCCAGGCAGGAAAATGGCTCAGAAAGGAAGTTCCAGGGTCAGGTTACACCTCAAGGAGTGTGCAAAAAGGAAAGGAACAAAGCTGCACTGACGTTGTATTGTGCTCCAGATTACACCATGGGAAAAATCTGCTACTTACTGGAGGTGGTTTAGAGAAGAGTGAAATAATCCCATGTCCCTAGAAATACTTTGTGGATGCTGAAAAGCTGCTAGCAGAGGGATTTTCTCAGGTTCTCACAATATTTGGTGAGAATCCTGCCTTTCTTACCAGTGTTATGAAAAACAGTAGGATGTTTTTTGTAAGCTAGACCAACACCTGGTGTTTTGCTAAGTTCTGTTTATGGTACGTTGGAAAAATGTTTTGAAATAGGTGTTGTAGGACTTCAGCCCATCACCCTAGGAGATGGGTGATCCCTGACCAATTGCCCTGTGGGGCTGGGGTATATAAAACGGGGTTATAAATTAATAAAGTGTCATCTTCCTCTCCTGGCTCTCTCTTTACTGATTTTGTGTTGCTGCATCTATTCGCTCCTGGTATAAACTGTGACACTCCAGAATGGGAAAAATGTTGCTCATCATCAGGCAGCGATTTGCTGAGAAGAAAGGCCAAACAAAGCAGCCTCTCATTACTTCTGCTTGGCACACCAGATGTGATGGGCAGTGGCCAGATGGCTCCTGGCCCCGTCCAGGCTGCAGCCACCTTTCCACATCGCTCCGTAGGTGAAACACGGCTGCTATCTCTAAGAACTGGGTCCTCCAGTCAAGTTATGGCTAGGATTCCAGTATTGATATAAATGAAATGCTGATGTCGGGTTTTCCAGGGTAGCTTATTTCCTGCACATCACTGAGAACAAGGCACAGAGAGCAACTTTGATCTGCTCGTCACGGTTTCTTTCGTTCCTTGGCCTCTGTGCTTTATCTTGGGATCCAATAGGTGCTTGTAACTCAAACTGATGCTGAGCAAACTCTAAACTTAATTTTGTGACTTCTGCTAAGAGATGTGGTAGTTTGTTGTGGGATTCAATGTACGCCAGTTAAAACTGCCCGGGTTCCCCGAGGGAAAGTTGATGGTGCTGTCACACCAAGGGGCTGAATCCACCCAGCATCTTGCCCTGCTCTCTCCTGCTTCCAGCTTCTGCCTTTCCCTCCTCCTCTGCACCAGTTCTCTCTCTGGCACACTCCCTAATCCAAGAAAAAGCTTCTTCCCACCCCCAGTTTGCCGTCCCAAACTGTGGAGTTTAGGGAGCTGAACTGGCTGGTGGAGGGGTCAGATATGCCCTGGGGCTGCCTGCAGGAATTAACACAAAGGTAATGCCTGAAGCAGGGCAAGGGGAACGGGACCTATTTTTATTAAATGGAATTTTTAGGAGCTGGAGGACACTTGAGTCAGCCCTACCCATGGAACTGCCCACTGCTGCGAGTGGCAGCTCTCTCAGTGCCCTGGAAATCTCTAGCCCAAGCTTGCTCGTCCCTCCCGCCTGCTAGGGTGGAGCTGGAATCAGAGCTGCAATTTCCAAAACCCAGCCATACAAGTAATTTATTCATTCTAAGGCCAGCATTGTGCTGGACACAGAGGAGCAGCCTGTGACAAGTCAACGCCTGAATTGCATGTAACATTCCTGAAGCTTGTTGTGAGACCATTTGAATTCTGCTTGAAACCCCTGTTTAATTATTCACCACGGGGCAGGCAGGATCTTCCTGTTACATTCAAGGGAAATGTGGAAACATTTTTCAGTGCAGAACACCAGAGAAGTGTTTATGGAGCAAGCCAGGCACGCTCTGCTGGGGTGGCAGCCTTGGCACCCTCTGGAGCAACTGCTCTCACACTCTGCCTAAGCTGGATGATTGTGAATGTTTCTGCCTGCAAAGAGAGAGGCATTCTTGCCAAGAAGAAAAGAAAATCTGCCTTAAATTTACCAATCAAGCCAAGTGAGAACAATAATCTGATTATAAAAGGTGACATGGATAAATTGAGGCCAGGTAGAAAATTTCTACTCAACAAAAACCAAATGTTATTAAATATGAATTTAGCAAAGCTGACTTGATTTCCTCCCTTACGAGTGGAATTCTGCCTGTAAGGGAAAAGTGGCTGTGAGTGGGGAGGAGGGAGTGACCTACTCTGAGATGGTTTCTTTCTTACACACACATGCTTTAAAAAGACAGGGTTTTTTTTCTTTCTGGCAGATTCACAGACAAAAATACTTGAAATAGGATTGATCGAGGAGAGGGGAAACAGCTCATTCTTGTTAAAGGGCTCAGGAGAGGAAAGAGTTGTCACCTGCACCGTGTCCTTGGCCAGCAGCAGGGCTGGGGGTGTCAGGCTTTCACAGCTCCCCCAGTTGCCCCCCTTGAGCTTTGGATTCAAGAGTGCAGGGGGCTCCAGCTGGACAAGCGTCCAGCAAAGTCATGGCCAAAAAATGTCTTTTTCCAAAAAGCACCGTGGCCTCGGGCACTTTCCTGTGACCAAATGCTTCCATTTTCAGTTTCCACAGAGGCAAGTTAAAGATGACAACCATCTAAAATGGAAGTATCCGAGACCAAATCCTCTGCTTTTTCCCATCTTAACAATAACAACTGATCAGGCCAGGTGACCGCTGGAGTGTCAAAAAGTGGGTTCTTAGCATGAAGGAATTTTAGATTGGAAGCAGGAATATTCTCAAAAAAAAAAAGATTTTAGAAGGTCAGCTCATGAGACTTATTTATAAAGGGTTATTTTGAGTTGTAGAAAGGGGGTGAAAAAATAATCTTACTTGGATTATCTGAGGCACATCCAGGAATTTCTGTGGAAACAGAATTGCCTAGATGGGGAAAGATTGAGTCCAAAATGTAGAAGCAGCTGAAAAATGCAGAGGAAGATCAAAAAGGACATTAGTTGTAAATGAGCCAACGGTGCCTGCCCTACGAGGAGCAGGTTCTGGGGAACTGTGTTACCTGTAGCTCCTGAGTGGCCCCTAAAATACCCAGTCATTGTACTTACATGTGGGATGGAAAGGCAGAACCACATCCCATGGGAGAAAGGGTGTGCACCAGCTATCAGGAGTAGTCACGTGATTTCTCCGGAGAGGATTTGATCTCCTTGTAGCTTTAGCAAAGAAAATACTAAGCCTCATTGAACAGAAAGCAATAACTGAAGCACCTCCCACTGCGAAGCAGAATTTAATACAGTTTAACAGCGCTTCTGTAGTAAAACAGCGAGGTGGGGTTTTATTTGTTGTTGTTATTGTGGGTTGATTTTTTGGTTTGTTTTGTTGGGTTTTTTTTAGTTGTTTGAAAGTGATTTCAATGGAACAACCATGAAATTTCTCCTACTCAAAGCCAGTACTGAGGTTCATCCTGATCTTACACTTAACTTTGCTACAGGGCTTACAGGGAGGGGCAAAGGCTGAAGGAAGCACAGGGAGAACTCCTTCTGGTGCTGGCAGCATTGCCAGACACCTCAACTCTTTCTGGTGGGGTAAGAAAACTTGTCCCTCTTGCACACTCTGCCACCGTCCCACCAGGCACCAGAGCTGTTCTGCAGTAGTGCATCGCAGCACTGTCCCGCAGGGACCCCATCGCTCCATCACGGGTTCTTTGGTATTGCACAGTTAGTAGGACCTACTAATGCTGTCCTCTATTTGAAGTCTGTAGTGTGTGATGACATCATCTCTGAGCAGACTTCCCTGCACAGAAGGTTAGGGTTTTGCCCCATTTTTGCAGAATATTGGTGGAGAAGAGACTGAGCATCTGGATCCCCTTCTTTCTTCCGGTTCTATTACTTTGGTTTACTGTGTTTTTCACCGCATACCTTTTGGAAGGATTCACCTGTTAAGAGGATGGGCCTCAGGTTTGATCCTTAGATTATCCCATCACTGAGACCAGTGGCTGTGGTCCTAGAACTAAACAGGGAAAGGAAATGAGGAGATACAGGCATCTCTGTGCTACCACACCTCATTCCGTTTCTGTTCAGACTAAATTACACTGTACCTAGCTGCTTTTCCACCCTTACTGAGCTTTACCACCTTGCATCTACCAGCAAACATTAGTTGAGTTGTTTGCCTTGGACAAGACATTCTGCTAATGTGCTTAAAAATTTAACACACGTTAAAAAAGGGGGGAAAAAATCCAATAACCACCAAACATAAAAGCCAGAGATTGTTCCCTTCCTCAACACCATCAGCTCTAACTCTCAGAAGAGAGTGCTTCCTTGCAGGCCACCACTGATATGTTGAAACAAAAATATATTGCTTGATATTATTAACTTCTATCTCAACCCGAATGAGTAATTTTAAGTGGCTTAAACTGCACACCACTGAGTCTGCACCATCCAGCCTCATTTCTGCCAGACACGATGCCTCACGCAAGACCTTTACCTTTGGAGGTGTTATTCATCCCACGGAAAAAACCAAATCAACACCCCACGGAGGTTAAGGCAGCGAGATTACCTCATCTGGGACCCTCTCAGTGGTTCTGCTCCCTTTGCGGAGCGGAAAAAGCACAGCCACGAGCACTTGGGAAGACATCTGTTTGTCATTTGGCGTGCAGCAGTCAGCCTCAGCTCTCAGAGTGAGTAGTCTCCTGGGTGATAGAGACGGCTAAAGCTCAAAGATCCTACAGAAAAAAAAAAAAGTAGTATAGCAGCCCCCAGGCCCAGGGTGAGACTAACCCTCCCTTACAGTTGACTCACTGTTCCTACCAAGGAGTTCTGAATCTGCCCTCTGCATCTTCCAGTAGCCCTTTTTCTCTATTTCCTTCAGCTCCTCCTAAAGTGATAGTTGTTTTTTGATTTTTTTTATTATGACTGGCAAATAAGTTGTGTAGGATTTATGAGAGGACATGTTTCTGTCTAGAGCATCTCTATTTATGGGCTCTCTTCCTCTGGAAAAAACAGAACACAAACAGCAAGCAATGTAGGATGGTGTCCTACTTTCTAGTGAGGGAGCTGTAGTGAAACATGTCCCTCGGGTAGCTATATTTAAGGGGTAGCTAGAGGCAGAGTGTAATTACACTATGAATTAGAAGCCAGACATGCTGAGCACCGGAGAAACCTGCTACAGTGCCATGGCAGAACAGATCTTTCCTAGCAAACACCAGGCTCTCAGCCTTCAGTCAAACTTCCAAGTTCTTTTGCCAGCCCCCTCCTCAGCCTCACAACCCCAGCTGTATGGCAAACAGGTCCAAGTGCAGCCCAGCTCCGGTCCTTCAAGAGAAGGCAGGTTGCTTTGACAACCAGATAAGCTGTTATTTCCCCAAAGGGCCCGGGGCCACATCTATTAACTTGGTTACAGCAACAACCTCTCTTTGTTTAATGCTTAATCCCCAAACTGCTCAAGCGCTGAGAAATACAAGAATTATTGTGGAGATGAGGGGGAATATATATAGTTTGTTTACTGACAGTTGAGGCAGTTTAAGTGCTTCTCACCCCGCTTCTTTACAGGGTGTACACCAGGAATGAAGCACAGAGGAGAGAAAAACCTTTAGCAAGCGCCTGTTGCCCTGCACAACAGGACATCAGCAAAAGGAATGGGGAACACTCAGAGCAGGGTCTGCAGGCAGTGGAGTCACTGAACAGAACCAAACCAGGCAAGATGTGTTAGTCATGCACAGCAGCTCCCTTTTAAGCCTTTCTTCCAGTAATATCTTGGAAGCATTTAATTAAGGGATCACAAAAGGTTCCACACATGTGGATACCAGCCCTTCCAGAGGAACCACAGTAATTGTACCATGGGTAACAGTTCTTGAAGCAACACGTTTTTAGTAGAAGAGCACACCCCTAAGTGGTGTTTGGATGGACTAAAGCACTAAGCTCACACACTGGGTACTCCAGGGTGGGTGTCACTCTTTGTTTTGTAGGAGCAAGAAAAGTCTCAGAGACCCTGTAACTACAACTGCATTGTACACCTAGGGCTCTCACATCCTTTAAGGGCATGGCAAAACAAATCCTCCCTCCCTCCCTGTGAGGAATCCACACTTACCTGGGCAGAGATGCACACCAGGGTGTTGCTGCCTGGGTGGAGGTCCAGCTCCTGCTGCAGGGACCAAGAGCATCAGACACCAGCAGCCCAGCAAATGCATCACTGGGAGGTGGAGGCAGCTGTTGGCAGGGTATCTATAGGCAACGGCTCCAAGATCATATGTACGCTTTAGGCAGCCTTTTGAGCCACAGTATCTAGAAATCTGCCCATCAACTCTTATCTCATAAAGGGAATTGATTGTCCTGAAGAGTCAATCCCTTTAAACAGTTAAGGGCAGCTTAGCAGCTATTCTGGGGAAACACTCAGTAATTTTATGCCTGAAGAAGTTCAGGTTCTTCCTCAAGTTGTCTGCTAGTACAGACCCATGCTTCTCCACATGGATTTTTGGCATTTAGGAAGGAGGATGGAGGGAAAAGACAGGAGAGCTCAGGATCAAGTCAAATCACAGGCAGCCACCCATATGCATGCACCATTAGAAGGCAAGCCTGCAGCTATGCTGTCAAATCAGCTTTGGCAGCTTGTCATGTGGAATTCTATACCTTCCTGCTGACCTCACTGCCATGTATGTCCATAGCTAGGGGTGGCAGGATTCTGCAGGGCAGGGTCTTGTTTCTATTAGCTAAGGCAGCTTTCTCCCCAACAATAGATGAGCTGTTAGACGTGGGAGTTTCAGACACTGGACCCCCCATTTCCATACACCAGCTACCATCTTAAGCTGAGCAACTGCATGGTCCTCAGGCTGCCAAATTCACAGCATGAGAAATCTCCTTTTGTTAAGTTTAACCCTTCACGGAGGGTAAGGATTAAGCTGAGAAGTGAAGCTACAGAGAACTACACAAGAGTTATTTTGTTACTCTAGAGAAATAAGGCAGAGGAGACAGTTTAGGACACAAAAAGCCTTTATGTTTGAGAAGTTAACCATTTCAACAGAAGACTCTGAAGTATTTTTTTGCAACTACTGTTACATGGGACAGTCAAGGATACAAAACTGCTGACAGAAGCAACAGTGGAGAGCACCAAATTAAAAAATGCATGCTTCAGCACAACTGCACAGATTCCTCCTCTCAATGAACACTTGCCTGCTCAGACTATACTTAACTCCTACCCATTTCAACTTTACGCCTCATCCTCCTCTCCCTCCTCTTCAAACTCGCCCTGCTCGTCAGCAGTGGCATCCTGGTACTGCTGGTACTCGGA
>WTSP01019852.1:0-30823 GCA_025331215.1 Actenoides lindsayi
CTGGACTCGGCCCGACATCGCCTGTAGACGGGAAGTACCAAATAACATCTTAGCTATCATAACTGACGGCTCCTTGCGTCTTATTCTCCCCCTGCGTGCCGTGCTGACGGGGGTGGGTGGAGCAATAGGAGGGCTTGGTGGGCACCTGGTGCTGTGCCAGGGTCAACCCACCACACAGTTCCATAATAGCAATCTTAGTAGGAAATGTTCATGTTAATATTGATGCTAGCTGTCAGGTTACTTGAAAACTGCAAGAAAGTTGGCCTGCCACATAAGAGATGGACATTATAAAATGGAAATTTCCTCTTTTTACTTAGCTGTTTCTGAGTAGTAAGAATTTTTCAGGGGAATGATTTTTCACTGTTTTTAAAAAGGAGATATTTAAGCTGCTCCTTTCCTCTCTTTTCTTCTCATTTGTAATGCAGAATTTATTGCAGCCCTGAAGGTAGCTGAAAATCTACCATCTTAGTCAGAAAAAAGGTACAGTAAAGTATGTTTTACCCTTCAGGAGATGAACACTGTGTGAGTTATAAAGAGTTGTTGTTAGAGAGGAGGTGATTATAGTTTGGTCTGATGTGATTGTTAGAAGAACGTGTTTTATTAGATGTGAGTGTAGCAAGTAGAGGTCTTTGTTATGCCTTTGAACCTTTACATTACTGATGGCTCTGAACTCAGTAAAGAAAGGCAGCCATTTTATATACAGTTTATTTGTATGTACTGAGGGCATTTTATGTGCAATTTATTCATTGTACTGAATGACTTTTTCATGTTTCCCCATAGACAGCTTCTTTATTAATAAAAATTATAATCACATAAATGCCTAAATCATTGAAGAAACAAAGCATGCTATGAAAGCAATTAGGTTTTCAGATGCTATGGTGATGGGTGCAATCTAAGAATAAAACAAACGACAGACAAAATTGTATTAACCACATTTCATGTAAAATTATTAATAAATTATCATCCCTTTTTATAGGAAATAAAATATTTACACAGCTTTCTAATCTCCCAGTATTTTCAGAATGTCTATTCAATTGGATAAAACTGTCTCCAGGATATCACAGAATCACAGAATCTTAGGAGTTGGAAGGGACCTCTAAAGATCCTCTAGTCCAACCCCTCTGCCAGAGCAGGATGACCTAGAGTACATCACACAGGAACAAGTCCAGGCAGCTTTTGAAAGTCCCCAGAGATGGAGATTCCACCACCTCTTTGAGCAGCCTGTTCCAGTGCTCTGTTACCCTCAAAGTGAAGAAATATTTCCTCATTTTGAGGCTGAACCTCCTGTTTTCCAGTTTATGACCACTGCCCCTAGTCCTGTCACTGGACATGGCTGAGAAGAGCCTGCTCTCATCTTCCTGACACCCACCTTTTAGATATTTATTGGCATTGATAAGATTCCTTCTTAGCCTCCTCTTCTCCAAGCTAAACAGATCCAGCAGGTTTGATTATTGTGCATTTTTATGCTTTAAAGTATTTAAGGTAAATTGAAATCCAGCATACATATCTACTATAGTGTTATGTCAAGTGTGGTCCAAGCTATGGGAGAAGCCTTGTCAATACTACTATAAATTTAGCTTTTAAAAATTTTCAGCATATATCTAGCTTCTTGTTTTATTTAAAGTTACAATCATGTCTGAAATGTCAAATAACTTCAAGAAAATTCCATATTACTTAGCTCCAGCTGCATTTTTCTGTCTTTCTACTGAAGTACCACACAATCTGATTCTACACAACATGATGAAGTGAAACCATTTAAGCCAACTCCATGTTACACATAGAGTACCTGACATTGTGTCATAGTATCTTTGAAACTGGTGTCCTCCCTTCTATTATGTTAGTATTTATGAATTTTTCTATAGTGCACTAATTATTTTTTGCTGAACATCACGACCAAATGTATATTGTAATCTTGTATATTTTATCCATTGTGATAAGTATGTGTTCAAAGACAATATAATATCCCCAAAGAGAAAGGCTGAGGCCTTGGATGAAACTATTAGAATTGAGTATAAAGAGTCATGATGAATTTTATTTTCTATTATGCTTTGTTTATATTCATGTTTTTCATGAAACAAAAGCTTTAGTTTTCACAAGATGAACTGCATAATGTAATTCTTTTTCAGTAGATGTTTCTGTAAGATGTCAGGAAGAAAAATGGAAGCCCTTGAACATATGACTCTTCTCAACTGTTTTAAGAATCACTGGAATACTAACCTGCAGCTCATTCAGCCAGCTGCTAGATTAGTAGAGAATTTTTTTGTCACTTACAAACTGTAGCAGAATATTGTAAGTCAGCTAAATTGTCAAGGAAATTTGCTTCATTGCAGTCTACATATTTTAAGAGGAAATAGTTGTGCAGACAAGCAAGAAGAAAATCTTAGAACAAACTTACTGGAGGGAAAAAGTTAAGCTTTATCGTACAAATTTTTTGATCAGTTTTAGTCAGCAATAATCCTTCTTAGTGTTGTGCTGCATTTGATTGCAATAGTTAATGATCTACCTCTGTACGAAGAGTCACCTTATCTGAATTATGAACAAAACATCCTGTTTACATTAGCTTGCTTCTTAATAAAAAATAGCAAAGCCTTTTTATTGCTACAAAATAAAAGAATATTTTGCTATGAGCTGAATTTTCTTTTCCTGCTCATGAATGTGCATGGATAATTTTATTTAAATTTCCTTACTTAAAGCTCTAATTTTGTGATCTTATCAAGAGACTGCTATGTCAATCCTGTGTCAGCTTTGAATTACCTTACAACAATAGCTACTGGAAAAATATTCTAAGACAAAAAAAAACCCCAAAATCAAGTCTTTGTATTTGTAACCCAAGCAAAATATAGATGAAGAGAAAACACCCAATGAAAAATTGAATTTTGTTACACTGTTTAGGAATAGAAATATATGTAAGTCATTTAGAGCATGAAAACACTGTCTTAACCAGCATAAAAACTTTGCAGTCATCAGATACAATACACCAAGGCCTACCTATCTGATGTAGAACACGTAGCTTACAAAAAGGAGAGTCATTAAAAGCTAGCAACAATCTTGAATACCAGTAAAGCCCAGTTATAACTAAATTTTTAGATCACAGAAAATGTGGTAACCATATAAACCCCTGAAACTAATCTTAGTCCTTTTTTGTTGATTCACATTCATAAATTTCAAGGTCAGTGGTATAAAAGTTTAAGTACGTATGTGTAAATATTCATCCTGTTGGATTTCAGCCTTCATACTTGAAAAGATTTCCATGAATGTTTCTAAGCACAATATTAAGGATAATTAACTCTGTTCACGAATATTTCAGAGAAGAATATATTACTTGAGAGCTCTTCCTTTATCTCATGAATCTTTGCAAAGAGACACCTTTCATCCTGAGCAAGGGCTAGCTATGTAAATTAAGAAAAACCTGTGAAGCAAAAATAAAACTACACTGTAATATTAGGTAAAAGTGCTTCAGCAAGTACTTCAGATACTTCATTCAAACAACAGCACAAGACCTGCTCTTAAATTTTTAAGTTAAAAAAAAAATTTGCTCTTACAGTAATATTATTTAGGTAAATTAGGGCTAACAGTCCACAGATGTATTTGCATGGAAGAAAAAAACACTGTGATTTTCAAAAGAACAGGTAGGATTTAAGCAGTAGACATTGATGTTTCCATTGTTTTTCAGAAGTTAAATGTCTAATCATGTTCCATGAAAGGAGGAAATTTGTGGAGTTTTTTTTCTGGGAACTACAGCTTGAAATTACCACGGAATTCAGACTGAGTCATGTTGACAAAGTTTGACTGATCTGTCCAAATATAACAGAGTTTAATAATATGATTATTTCTACGTGACTGCAATGTTGAATTCAACTCTTTTGATAGTTTTGTTTGATTGATTTCTTTAAATCAGAAAAGAATGCTTGTATTGGACTGATAATACCTATATTGCAAGATTTTAAATTGCTGAGATTCATTTCAATCTTGATAGCCAAACCTGCTTTACTTTCCAGTAAAGCTGGAATATCTAAATACTCACTTAAAAAAAACCAAACAGAAGAGTAAATAAACATACAAGAAGAAAGCTTGATTGATTTCAATACAACTTCGTTACAAGAACACTCCCAGTTAGGATTTCTGATAAAAATCTTTCAGCTTCAAATTAAACCAGATTAAATGAACTGGACCTGAGCCAACAATGTTCACTAGAAGCCCAGAAGGCCAACCATATCCTACACTGCATCAAAAATGGGTGGACAGCAGGTCAAGGCAGGTGATTCTGACCCTCAGCTCCACTCTGGTGACACCCTACTTGGAATACTATGTCTGGTCTGGATTCCTCAGCACAAGGACACGGACCTGTTGGAGTGGGTCTTGTCCTACAAAAGTTTGGGTTGGAAGAAACCTTTAAAGGTCATCTAGTCCACCCATGCTGCAATGAGCAGGGACATCTTCAAATAGATCAGGTTGCTCAGAGCCTCATCCAACTTGACTTCGAATATTTCCAGGGATGGGGCATCTACTACCTCTCTGGCTTGCAGTGTTTCACCACCCTCGTAAAAAATTCTTTTCTAGTCTGAATCTACCTCCTTTTAGCTTAAAATCATTACTCCTTGTCCTATTGCAACAGGACTGGCTAAAAAGTTTGTTCCCATCATTCCTGTAGGCCTCCTTTAAGTACTGAAAGGACACAATAAGGTCTCCCTGGAGCTTTCTCTTCTCCAGGCTGAACCACTCCAACTATCTCAGCCTTCACTCTCATCAGAGGGCTGGAAGACCACTTGTCTGTCACCAATCTCCTTCTGGACATTGAGATGTCGACCCTCTGGATGTGACCATCCAATCAATTCCTCATCCACCAAACAATCTATCCATCAAATCTATATCTTCCAATTTAGAGATAAGGATGTTGTGGGGAACAGCAGCAAAGGCCTTACAGAAGTCCAGATAGATGAGATCCATAGTTCTTCCCTAGTCCACTGATGTAGTCACTCCATCATAGAAAGCCACTAGGTTGGTCAAGCAGGACTTGCCCTTGATGAATTAATGCTGGTTGTCTCAAATCACCTCCCTGTCCTTCATGTGCCTTAGCATAGTTTCTAGGAGGATCTGTTCCATGATATTCCCAGGCACAAAAGTGAGGCTGACAGGTCGGTAGTTCCCAGGGTCCTCCTATCTACCTTTTTAAAAATGGGTGCAATGTTTTCCAGTTACTGAGGACTTCACCTGAGGGCCATGACTTTTCAAACATAATGGAGAGTGGCTTGGCAAAAACATCAGCCATTCCCTCAGAACTCTGGGATGCATCCCTTCAGGTCCCATAGAGTCCTCTAATAAAGGAATTAAAGTTTTAATAGAGGTAATATTAGATGAAGCAACCTAGTTGTGACAATGTCTAATCTTGTGCTTTCTTCAGACCTTTCAAAGCTGTAATGTGTTAAGGTATAGTTACTGATCTAAGTAATCTGCTGAAGTGCTTATAAACATTTCCTCCAACCCAGTTTCCTCAGACATACATGAGGCTGAGTAAAGTCTAACAGTTCTATAGCCTCTAGGAGTTACTTGCCACAGATATTCACATGTGCATTCTCTTAAGAAGATCCATATCATGAGGATAAATAATACATCTTTTAGAGAACCAATGGAAGGTCAGTCATAGATTACAGCAAATCCCTGTGCCAGCAGTAGAATGAATAACATTTACATTTTAAAGAGAAAATATTTGAGAAACATGAAGAATTAGTGGCAGCAGTACTCTGTTACATATTTTGCAAAGTAGTTCATGTATTGTCCAGTATAGTTTATGGGATTTTTTTTTTAAAGGATTTTTCATCTATCTCTCCTTACAACTAAAGTGCCTTTATAATACCAAAGGTACTTTAGCAGGAAATATAAAGATACCGTAGTCCAGCAGCAGCTAGTTTTATACCATTTTTTTTAGTTTAATTAAATTTTGTTAATCCCTGAGTTATTTCAGAAATATCACAGACTGAGCTCTCGTGTGAGGAATCAGCTCCTTCATAATGATATACATGGAGTAAACATTCTATCTTTATTAATTCATGTCTTTAGAGAAATTGTAAAATACTTTCATTGTTATTCTTAATCATGAAAAAAATAACTAGTTAGAAATCGTGTGGAAAACAAAGGAACACATGCCTTTTTTTCTGGCTTGTTATGCAACAAAGTTTGCTGTTAGCCTCAAGATGGATTCTCAGTGTTCCTTGCAAGAACAGAACAAGGTGCTATTCATATTTCTCTTCCTTCACCTGCTACCAAAGACCTGTGATACCTGTTAGATTTGTTCAGCTTATTAATTTTCCCATGTCTTAGTATTTCTATCACACTTTGTACACTAAGGATTTGAGTACAGCTGAGACAGTACCACCAAAAAAAAAATTCAGGATGATGAATAGTCTCAAGTCTGGCCCTTATTATGCCGTCTCAAGTGCATTCAGTATCTTGAAACCATCACATTCAGAATGTTTTGAGATCAAAGAAATCAATAATGCACAGCAATCAAAACAAAGTTAGAAAGGAACCTAGTCTATCCTCAATGCCTCTTCTTCCCCAGTTATTTTATCTCTTTTGGCTGCAAATCTTGGAAAATCTGAACACTGTAATAACTAAATTTTGCAGCCTTTTTTAATCATCTGTTTCTCTCTCTGTTGTCTTCTCAACCTTCTCGTGCTCACTGATAAACAGAATTAAGCCTCTGTGTGTGGATCAGGATTAGTTTGTTAAATAATTGCATAGCTTAAATATAGGTTACAATGTTTTGATCAATTTAAAAATTAACAACTTGAAACTTTTGTTCTCTTCCTATATTTAATATACTAACTTGAAAAGACACTACAGTATTGTTCATAATAGTATATGTAATGTAAAATTTGATTCCTACAATGGCTTGATGAGCTACAAGAAGGTGGACTGCATATTTCCTAAAAAATACTTCTATGCATTAATTATATTTATAACCTTATCCATTAGAACAAATTGCAAAACAAGCAAACAAAAAGTAAATTTCCTTTTGGTATTTCCCTTATTGTACTTACTTTTTTGTACATAGAGAAAAGACAGGAAAGAAAAGTAAAATTCTATTCAATTATTATTTCAGTATAGCAAAGTTAATCTTTCTAGACATCCCACACATCACTGTCAGGAATATGAGCTCTTAATTACTCTGTTGGTCAAAACCTCACATTTGCAGGCACTGTGTGTGTGGGTTGTACATCCACAGTGACTCATACACAGCCATAGAGTTACAGATGCTCTTTATACCTCTCACACCAGTCTACCCTTCCTGTTGTCCAAATCAGAGTATTCATCAGAGTTCTCTGTGGCTTTCCAGCCAAAGCACTTTGTATTCTCTCTCACTGAAATCAGGTTTTGTGCATAAAGAGGAAGAAGACTTTTTTTCTATATTATAATCTTCAATTAAAAATCATTAATTCATGGCACATTTGAAGAACATAGAAATATGGATAAGATTAAAACAAATAGGTCTATTGTTTATACAATTTATAACCTTCTGTCAAAGTCCCATGTAATCATTCAGCTGAATTATAAACATTTGAATATTGAAGCAATATCATCAGTCTTCCATTCTTCCTGAGCCCCACTGTAGAACTGGAAGTAGCTAGAGGAGAATTTGCAGGGTGTAGCTAGTAATGAAAGAATTACAACCTTAGAACATGAAATAGAGAAAAGGAAATCCTCAGAGATGTTAATTGAGAATTTCAGCTCCATACTCTGCTCAGATAAGAACTAAGAACACCGACATGAGGAGAAGATACTCCCCCAAATGCCAGGATATTCATACTAACCACATTTTAAGGACCAAATTCTATTTTTACTTAAATCCATGAATCTTTGGGTTTACATTTCCAAATAATGCATTTTGGTTAAATCATCTTTTGGGGATGACAAATGAAAAGGGAGCATCAAACCATAGTATTCTCTTCATAGAAAACTCACAGATAGACCAGGTCACACTAAGGTTTAACTTACATCAAATTTTTCATTCCCCCTGCATCTAGTTACCTGTAAGTGCAGATTTAGTGTACTGTATACATTAATAAGTATTAGATTTCTATACACAGAGAACAAACTGTAATACCATACAAAGAAAAAACAGCAAGTATGTGTCTTTCATCATATAACAGACCCTTCTGTTGACTAACAGCCCAAATAATCTTCTGACTAGTAAGAAATCTCCCTCTTTGATATACAGCTACATATTTCACAGACAAATATGGTCACCTGCTGTGCAGATCAGGATTTGCTTAGGAATATGTTCCACAGTGAAGAGGGATTCAGTGTGGAAAGGAAAAGCAATTCTAGGAGTAACTTTGTAAAAAAATAATAAAACAGAAATACCTTCTCAAACAATTTTCTTAACTCAAACAGATTTAGCATATGCTCAAATACATATACACTCTCCATGTGAGCAGTGCAATCCTGCTTCTTCCTTTTAATTTTTTTACTTGGACATGAATTAAAAATGTGAGATATACAGTCATGAATCACAAAGGTCTTCTATATATAGACTAGCTATTGTGATAGACCATGTCCTGCTGTAATCACCTAAGCAACATTCCAGAGACATTTTATTTTTCCCTGATTAAGAATGCTGGGAAAAAAAATAACCCATTTTCATTTTTTTCACTGCAAAAATATTTTCCTTTATTGCAATCTTGTAAACTGTTGTATGGATTTTCTGAGTGGAATATAGTAAATATTGACGATGTATTTTACACTTAACTAGCTCTCACAGTTCATTATTTGCAACTTATTAGGATAATATTAGGTTTTTTGACAAACATTTCTTTTGACAATTTTATTAGCTTATTTAGAAATATGACAAGAGTTTTGAAGATGGAAAAACAGTAGATGGCTCAAGAGTCACACAGACACCAAGACCCAGTGTTCTTTACTAAGGAGAATAAACCACCTGTTACTACAGAGGAGCTAGATACTACGAGATTGTGCTACATAACAGAGGCAAACATATGAGCTACAGAATTTAGGAAAGGATTATGAAGAGTGAAATTAAAAATCCACTAATCTTTCTTCAAATCACAACAAATGACACTTGAGAGTTCCCCAGTGTAGCAGATGAAGCACAACTGAACACCTCAGCAAAATGATGGCTCAGATGGTTTTCACTTGCATTCACTTGATCCTTCAGGGAAGAGAGCAAAGGAAACAAGATAATGATATCAATAGATGCATCCAGGACAAGTGTTCTATAAACTGCATGCACATCTATTGAGACACAGAACTAATGGATGTACTGTCTGAGAGCAGTTGGCATTGTATCTCTTTGTGGTTTGAGGCTGGTGCAGCTGAGAAGAGGAACTGTAAATCAAAAGAACTGAGGAGGAAACTGAGAAAGAGACTGAAATGATTCCTGTGCATTTTTAATATGTAGAGGGAGGTAAACAAAACTAGCAACAACCAATCCAATACCAGTAGATAAGAAGGAGACATACTAGGATACTAATAACAGAATCAGTACTCATATTAATCAAAACAGTAAACAGGTGGTTATGACTATGTCTAATATTATTGCCAGAGTCAGTGTGATTTAAAAGAAGCATTATACTATTTGTACCCTAAAATATAAAGAACTCAACTGATGAAGTGAGGATTTTTAATTTACAGTGTAGGATGAGAAACCAAATAACCAAACACTTTGAAGTGGAAATATGAAATATGAAAATAAAAGAGGTTGGCAGTTGTAAAACTAATAAAAGACACATGATGCTAGGGAAAAAAAATGTAGAAGAACCTTTTATCTATACATTAAACTCTAAGAAAATAAGAGATAACATGTGTAGAATATCTGTTTGAATAAAATTCTCTTTGAAAAGCGATAATATCACCACATTGAAATTGTATCCTATGAAAATTAAAAAAAAACTTACCAGGGAAACTTCACCTAACTGAACCAGAAACAATGTCAAAAGTATGATGGAAAAAACCCCAATGGTATTGCAGAGGTGGAAAAACATTAATCAGATACATAAAATTAAGTAATGTATACTGCATAGTACACATCTACAAAACCTAATAACATATTCAGGTCTGTAATTTTACAATACTGATTAAAATAAGTTATTTTCTACATTGAATTTGCCCCCAAAACTAAGAAAATAACCATATGTTTCTGAGACATCTCAAAAACTGAGTATTTCTTTTGACCTAACATTGCAGATCACAAATGAAATTAAAGTGTGTCATGGAATAATCTAGCAATTTAAAATGTAGTGAAGGAGGTTGGATCAAATCATCCTATTTTTTGTATTGCTTAACTATTAAAATGCAGAATTGTATGAAAGGGGGTGAAAATACAATAAAAATTATATTTGAATGTCCTCAAGGCTGGTTAGTCACACAGGAATCCGGATCGCATAAGCACTGATCCTGGAATACTGCATGTACTGAGGCAACAAGTCAAAGATGATGATAATTGAGGACTAGCAGTTCAGTAGATTGCTTCTGACCATTCTGTGCTCATAGATACAGCCAAGGTACTGATTAGTCTTCATGAAAGACTGTCACCCTTCTTGAATCACTTTAACATAATTGTGCTCCTTCAGCTACCATTTCCCCATATTCAGCCTGGACAAAGACAATTTAAATGCATTTCCTATAAATGGACAATTTTCATAGGTGTTTCATGTTGTCTTGGACATTTCAAGTTCAACACCTTTGTGATCAGATAGTTTTTGCATGGGTTTACAATTTTGTACATGTTGGGGAGCTTTGCTGAATATTTTAAAATTCAGGCTCTTATTCTCTCTAACTGTTGATTAGTATACAGCCAGAGAGGGAGAAAGAAAATGAAAGTATGTGTCAGACGTATTTCTTAACATTGATTTGTTTGTTGTTTGTTTTTTTTTCTTAAGATCTTTCTTTTCATTTTTTGTATTTTATTCATTTTTCTGTTCAGTATGGAAGAAGTATGTCTTTGTGTCTGTGTGTATAAATGTAAAAATACATCTTTAAACATTTTAGATTATGATTGAAATGAGGCAATTTAAAGCATTTTCTGTAGCAGAAGCACCAAGCCATTATAAATAACTTGCTCAAAACTGCCAAAAGCAACAATATACCTGGCAAATATTTGAGGGAAACAGCATGTATAGCTTTTTTTTGATTTTGCACAGTACTCACAGTCACCTGTCTCTTGGGACAAGAAAATGAAACAGAACAGGCCAAGGCTTCCACTGCAGTTCATTTTTTTCTATACTTATGATCTAGTAAGTGCTGTCTCTTATGACTGATGAAATAGTCAGGCCCAGAATAAATTCTTCTCTCTTTTCATCAGAGCAATCACACCCAATGCTTTGTGGAATGAATGATCAAATGGAAAGACTGATTCTCAAAAATCCTGGGCTATTTACATGAATAAGAGAGGGACATGAATGAGGAATATCAGTATCAGTCCCAACTCATGTGTATGAGTATCCCAAAATCAAAGTAAAAAGCAGGAAAGTATAGCAATGTTCTATCTTTATTCAATATTACATAGCTAGCAATGTTGGCTAAAGTACTATCTTCACCTTTCACAAAGCTAATATGATAAACCTTATATGTAACATGTATGTGTATTACAGATTTAATTCTAACAAACTATAGATACAAAAGTATGTTAATTCACACCTTGCAGTTTTAGAAACCTAGCATGTCAGGGTTACTAGTAATATCTTTGTAATTTATTCTTAGAACAAATAGAAAGAGGCAAGTATTTCAGGAAGATAATTCACATCTTAGGTGGCTTCACATTTGGAGGCCAGGATTTCCATCATTTATACAAGTCGGTGTTAACCTGAGCAACATGGTTAGGTTTTTAAAACCATTGAAATGAAGTTAGGCTTTGAGACCACAGTAGGAAGACCCCTTTCCTCAAGGTTACTTCATTTTGATTCAGGTTTACATTAAAGCATTTATACTGACATCTGCCTACAAATTAAGCCTCTTAATGTGACAATAATTTAGGATCTCTTTACCACATCTTCTCTTCATATCCATTTGTAAACTATATGCAATGTATTATTTCTATAAGAATTGCCAGTCCCCATGGTGAGCAAATATATTTATTTGGACAATATATAATATCTACATTGTTTATTGTTTTTAAATTCATTCTCTTTCCTGCATTTTATACGACCTACTGATTAATCTTCTGAGCCAACCAAAGCTGTGATAGGTAATACATTTTTCTTTCTGACAATCTTCTGTCTCTATTTTGTTCAAATATTGAGCTGGTAAAACCTAATGCTGTCCTTACAGAACTGCAGTGTTTTATATGCCAAACTTAACAAGAAGTCATTCTTCACTCATTCTTCTACTTGAAAATCCAGTCACACAAAAATTACCACATTGGATCACATGTGTAAGGTATTCAGCTCAGGATCCCAACTCCCAACAACGACAACTAGCTATCAGGTAAAATAGGTGGAAAAAAAAGCTTACAGATGAGACAACTGATACTTGCTGAAATGTTTTTATATAAACCCTTAATAGTTAGAGTTCTAAGCCCTTAATCAGGAAGTTTGCATTCTTTTAACTAGAACGTATAATAGGATTTTGACGCTATGGTAAATATCTAATGCATATGTTAATCTTTCTATATTCAAGATAACCTTTGACAGTGAGTGCTGAAGGTGAATTATATACTGTATGGAAATATTATTAAACTTGCAATCATTTTGAACTGAGTACTTTTCAATTTCACTTAACTTCACCTTACAGTACAGAGAAAAGAAAAACCTCTGATCTTTCATTCCTACCTTTTTCCAGTTAAACACTAGATTCTCATATCATCAATTAGCTGGGCTTTGTTACTAGCTCTCCTAAAGAGCTCTCTTTGGAATGGTATCTCTGTGAGATTTTTTCAAAAAAGGGGGCTCATCTAAGACCACAACATCCACTGATGGATCAGTAAAGTGTGCTACTAAATTCTTAGGAACTTCTGAAAATACCCATGCATTTTATAGGCCACAGGCAGAAAGTGGGCAGTTCAATAAATGAGAGCAGTTATAATACTATTAATTAAATTAACATTATAGAAAAAGTATGGTAATGATAAAAGTTTTGATTTAGGTGTGGTGCTAAGAAGCTTTCATACTAAGTTTCAACAAATCTATACATAAACAGAATATGTTATTCTTGCAGAGGAAGAACTTGTTAAGTTCCGTGCTTTTGAATCTATAATAATGATCATATGAAATTTGGGGCCTCTTATAAAAAACGCATACTATTCTGCCTTTTCTTCCTCCAAGAAAAATTATAGGTCATGCTAATCTCTCCTCAGAAACTTTTAGATCTGTTGCATCGAAATAATTGAAACAGTGTTGTGGTTACTTAAATGTAAATTGGGTGCCTGTTCCAGAAAAAGCCAATTATAGAAATAATAGTGCATAAAATTATTTTTAACATGGCAATATTTTCAAAATTCAGTTAGTATCTTTTATCATCCATTTACATAGTTTCTATTTGCAAACATTTTGTAAAAATATCAAGGTTGCCTGATGTCAGCACTTGTACATTTTCCAGTTCATAATTTGATTTTCATCCTGTATAGCTTTATTACACTTCTGCAAATTGTATTTACATTTTCATAGCATATGATGCTCTGTAATTAAAGTATTTGTCATGGGCCCATAAGATATTCAGTGGTCTGTATTTCCACAGTCTCTCTCCTCCAACCCCCAAATCTCAAGCTACATCTAAAAAAAAAAAAGTAGAAACATCTCTAAAGTAGATTAGTTACAGACAGCAGAAAGTTCGCTTTTTATTTGAATTTCCTTCTAACCCTACAACAAGAATTCAGATTTTAAAATAAGGGCCTTTGTCTAAAGGAACCAGACTCTAATTAAGTACAGTAAACAATCTTCCATAGTGTCAGTAACTTAACTCCTGCTAAAAGAAAAAGACAGGCTTAAACTCTGTTCTTAACATCACTCTCCCTCTTTACATTATATTTCAGGTCTTTTAGAGAGTGAAACTTCATAAAATAGTGTCATATGGAACTCCTCTTGGAATGCCAATGTGTTAAATAGCACTATATTGATTACCATCTATTTTGTTGCTTTTTGCCTTTAAATTTGACCCTGATTGATAGCTGTCTTTACTTTCTTTAGGTGTCTTAGATCTCTAAAGTATAATATACTTTAATACCTAATTTTAATGCTGTGAAAGCTCCAGTTCTGTTTCTTTAACACAGAAAAGGGTTTCTCCCAGCTAGCACTCACAGAGAGATTTGACTCATTTCCTCTGATGTATGTGCAAATCTGAATAGGCAGGATGAAAACAAGTCTAAGTTAGACATCCCCCTGAGAAACTAAACTGAAAGTGCTTTAAAAGGACAATTGAAAACTGATCACAAATATGGGCCTTGAAGAGCCAATCTTCAACAAATCAAAATTGATCAAGAATATGAAGTAAAGCTTATTTATTGAGAAACTGAGACTTACTTTTGGTTGTGGCTATTAAATTACAAAATGCCTATATTTTTCTTAATGGAAGTTCTTATGGTACATGAATAATACCTACAAATCTCCCACTATACCATGTGTTCTTCCCAGACTGTGCCCAGTTTATCCTATTTGAAAATACGATTTCTCATTAAAAATAAAAGAAGGCAAAGATAAAGACAGTAATAATGGAATAACATATTTAAGGTCTGATTGACTTGTGATTTTGTTCTATGAGAATTTACTGGTTTTGAAGTAAAAGATTAACAGTACAGAATAAAAGAACAGCCTTTATTTTCTTTATCCTGTTATTTCTACATAACATTCAAAAATATTCTACATAATATTCAAAAAGGGGAATGGAAATGACATTTCATGTTCAAATAAATGTGAGTAATTTTAAAAATTAAAGAATTAAAAATGCTGGATATAGAATAAACATTTAATCCTCAGAGTTGCACACAGACATATCTTTTAGAGACATAAAATTAAAAAATGTGTCTAACCGAAGTGAAATCAACTCCTACCCATGAATAAGCAGAAACGGGTATTATAAAAGCAATTTGGTGAGGGATTGATATTAGGTTTTCCAGGTAAACTGCATTCTACAATATTTCATGTCACTTATCTTTTTTTTTTCTTGATAGAAAATGAAGAAAACCAATTACCATTAATCCAGTTTTAGTATGCTTAACACTCATTGACTCAGGGTATTTATAGTCTCCCTCAAAGGCATTCTCAATGCCAAACTGACTGATCATACCCTCTGCCTTAGAGTCTGAGAGTGTAATTGGGCATCATGGGAGTGGTCATCTGTAAAGAATATCAAGTCTAGTCAACATCCTCCACTATATTTTCAGGTAGTCTAGACCCACTTGTACATCAAGACGCATCCCGAAGAACACACACCATTACGCCTGGGCTGCAGGGTAAGTGTAACCTGTGGCTCTCACTACAGAAGGACTTTACACATGATTGCTGCTAGCATCTTTTTTCACCACTACAGTGGCAAAGTGAAGAACTCTTCACAAGGACCAAAATAACTAGTCTCATTTTTCAAAAGAGTCTCTAAGAGTTTCTGCCCCAGTACTGCTGGCCAAGAGACAAGATGATAGCTGCAATCTCTTTCAAGCAGAATTGCTAAAGTTTGCAATGAACCTGCAAATGATGAGATGCCTGCATAAAAACACAGCAAAAGTACACATTCCTGTTGCCCCTTAACAGCTGCTGAACTGAGTTGGATGGATTCCTGCTTTGTTATTTCCTTCCTTGTCTTCATTCCTATCATTCATTTTGGAACAAGTAACAATACTGCTTACAGCCAATATGAAGGGCAGCACTGGCTCACAAGTAAAAGCAATTTTAAGAGATTGGCCCTTTAACTTTTACTTGCACACAAAATATACCATATTACACATACATCTCACATTTCTGCATTAGTCCCAGTCTGCCCAGATCTTTTTTATTTCATTCAATTCAGCAGTGAATCTGACCGTTGAGGATACATGTGGGATACCATTTCACATAACTCACAAAGAGACGCTTAGCTCCTGGTCCAGGTTCTGGTAAGTTTGGTCTTTGATCACATGTTAGAAGGACAGTTGAGCAGGATCATTTATACAACAACAGCATTAACAGCTGCTTGGAAGACAGCTTCACTACCAGCATTTCATTTCATCAATCCTATAAACACTCTATAGCTATTACAGGTTAACCTGGCTTCCAAAACCGCCTTCCAAATGTGCCTCAACCTTCATCTAAAATTCACTTTACAGTCAAGTTCCTCCCTAGGAATAGAGGACTAGAAAGATTTATTTAATACAGATGGCTGCTGGGCACTTCGGTAATGGGGCAATCCTAAGGAACAGTCTATCAGAACAATGAAGGAATTCCCTGACTTCAAAGAGACAGTAGTTGTGGGAAACAAGTGCAGATTAGAGAAAATTTGGGATATTAACAAAATAATTTTGCAGAGAACACACAGGCATCAGCAAATGTGTTTTTTCATTCCCAGCAGGCTAAGAAAATCATTCAGTGATTCTTAATACAGAGAAACTACATAGAGGATTGTTGAAATCGGTGCAATTTTCAATGCATATCCATTCTGTATAATAAGAACAGTGGACTAAGAATAAGCTCATTTACGGTGATGTGACACCGTGCCCTTTCAGTCAGAAAACACTTCTTTTTGAAAGAAGTGTTTTAAAGGCTAGAGAAGTCACTGGTGACATTCAGTCATTTGAAGACATAACTGGTTTTATTTTTCCTTCTTAAATCACATTTGATGTGACCATGACCCTACCAAGGTCCATAAGTTGGAGCAATTTCACAGCCAGAAATACAAGGCTGATAACTACGTCTTCTGACCTGATAGGTTTGGGAAGACACGTGCAGTGTCAATAACAAAGTTTGTTAAATTCGTGAACACCTATTCTGCAAAAATGAACAGTTCAAATAATTAAACTCTGAACCCTTTCTTGTTCATCAATTATTAGTACTTAATGCAGTTTGTAGAAATCACTTTATGCAAAGCTTTATCATAGCGGGCATCTGTGTTTGTATCTTATTTTTTATCATTATCTCCTTTGAATTAATGACTGTATCAATCTAACAAAGTTAAGCAAATTCAAAACAAAAAAAGTTCAACTTTTTGCCCACTTCAAACAAATGAAAAACCACTAATGCAACATCTGTGTGAGAATTAAAATATTGCTTTATTTACAAGATAATTAAACAAGAACAAAATTAAAATCTTATCACTGATAAAAAATTATTCTTAATTGACCTTTTTCCACAGAACAGTGTTAGAAACTGGGGAAAACAAGTGATAGTCAGACCTCACTCTTGCCTTTTATCTGCCAGTTTTTCTGGTTGGTTGTCAGAAGACTAATCATTCTGAGATACAGGTGTTGCAGTGCTTTTTTGGAGCTCTTTTCCTGCATGATTTTCTCTGCCTCATCACTATTTCCTTTGTATGGACACAAACTCATTCCTTAATTATTCATTTGTAAACCAAAAAGGGCAAAGGAATAGCTATTTGTTCTGATCTTTGTACCAAATTACTCTTATACAAGTAAATGCCCTGTTGGGCCACATTATAATACTTCTACTCATGAAGAGTAGCACTGTGAGAAGCAGAAACAACAGAAGAGGCACATCGCAGAATCACAGAATAGTAGGAGTTGGAGGGATGTCTGGGGATCATCTAGTCCAACCTCCCTGCTAAGGCAGGTTCACCTAGAGCAGATTGCGCATAAATGTGTGCAGGCAGATTTTGAATCTCTCCAGAGGAGACTCCACAACCTCTCCGGGCATCATGTTCACCCTCAAAGTAGTTTTTCTTTATGTTCAGATGGAACTTCCTGTGTTCCAGTGTGTGTTTATTGCTGCTTGTCCTGTCGCTGGGCACCAATGAACAGAGTCTGGCCCCATCCTCTTGACACCCACCCTTTAGATATTGGTAAACATTGATAAGATCCCCTCTCAGTCTTTTCTTCTCCAGGCTAAACAGCCCCAGGTCTCTCAACCTTTTCTCATAAGAGAGATGTTCCAGTCCCCTAATTATCTTTGTAGCCCTTCTTGTCTCTCCTGAACTGGGGAACCCAGAACTGGACACAGTAATCCCAGTACACAGGACACACACATGCTGTACAGGAGGTCTGTAATGGTATGAATTGGTTAGGAAAGACCACAGAGCTCTAATTAATACAGAAAGGCTCTAAAGAAGAACTTCAGATTACAGCTGAGCTATCTACTTAGTACAGAGAGAAAGTGTTGTTACCCATTGCAGTTGCCACTAATTTGAGAATCTGATTAGTTCTGTGTGTACAAAACTAAGATGTCTACTGATGCGGGATTTTACAGAAAGATGTGAAGAAGCATTCTTAATTCATTAAATGAATTGTGGTGAACATCAGTCCCAACAAACAGCAATCTCATGTCTGAAAAAATTTTTAGCATTGGTCAGAGGATGTAAGCATACTAGTGCATAGATGATGCTCCCTGACATCTAGACCTTGCTCAAAATGGCCCTCCTATCTCACTTTTAATTCACATTCAAAATAATCACCACATGCTCAAACCAATAAATCAATACAGATTTATTTTGCAACTGAAAAATCTGTGTTTGTATGGAGGCATCAGTTACTCAGAGAAAGAAATTAAACCAGAGAAAGCAATTAAACCAGAGAAAGCAGAGATGAAGTAACAAAGCTTATCACAGATTTTGTTTCTTACTTATGCTAGTTTAATTCCTGAAGCCAGTTATCTAATTGGGAGCATGAAAGGATACAAGTAACAAGTAGTTAAAAATTTAATAGTTGGAAAATGTCATAAACTTGCAAGTTCATAATTTTATATTTAGGCGTACTGAACTCAAATCCACAGCTTAATGTTTTTCCTCTTCATTACATTATAAAATTAATTGAAGTAAGCCTTAAGCAAAAATTGAAAACAGTATAAATATCATTCATAAGCAAAGGAAGAAATTCAGCTTTGATTGAAACCAAAATTTTTCAAAACCACAAAGCATACAGTGCAAAGAACCGGGAAAATTAATTGTGACCTTCTGTGAAGCAGGACAGTGAAATCTTTTCTGGGCTGGTTTGTAGACGCTGACTGTATTTATGTAGCTGTTGTAGGAGATACAAAGGAAGTAGAGATTTGGGGTTGAAGTTTTTTTGGGGTGGTGGTGTCAGTTTGGGAGGTTTTTTTCAACTTCTTCTTTTAAACTGCTCTATCTGAATCCTACTGTTCTACTAGATAATAAATATGTGCATAAAGCCCCATAAAGGAAGCAGAACAGCAAGGGGCTAATCAATCCAGTGGTAACATAACAACAGATACTATGATTGAAACTTCCTGTTAAAGCCAATGACAAAACTTCTTTTCAGTGTAGCCAGAAAACATAACAGGTGAGAATTACTTTATCTCTTACAAGCAACAACCTGAAATTCTTTTTTCATTTGGTTCCTTTTTGTTACAAACACATAGTACTGGTTATACCCACATACTATAGAAGCGGTGAAGCAGAATATTAAGGAAGCAAAACTAGTATGATAGAGGAGATACTGCAGACCACAATTTCATAGCTTTGGACTGCAGCATACAGAGGTTATAAGCCCTTGCTGTGTATAGTTACTAACCATTCAAAGAAAGACAACCACCAGATTGTCAGCCTCAATCTCATAAAACTCAAGAAAAACACAATCCTGCTCTTCTAGTTATTTAACATATTTTTGTAACATCCAATAGGAAAAGAAGCCCACAAAACTTGATATCCTCAGAGCTTTTTACATTTTAAATGAGCTAGTTCGTACAATGGAAACAGTACAGGCAGACTAACACCATCCTGGTTTTATCTAGGTCTCCTGGTAAAGAAGCAGCCCCATGCCTGAAGTTCTCTGCTCTTTTTGAACTTCTACTATATTTTCTTTGAGAAGAATGCTCTTGAACTTTGGTTATTATGACGGCAAGTGGCAATGGAATTAAAAGCTTTTTGATTCATGCAACAAGAAAAAAAGAAATTTATATTCACAGCGGAATAAGAAGAACACTAAGAATGGGTTTGTTGTTAATCATGCCATGTTACTTAGTTATACATGTAAGTAGAACATCTGGACAGAATGAGGAAGAGACACAGAAAATAAATTTGATGATATAGAGAACAGGGAAATAAGAAATATCTGAAAGACAGCAGGGCCAGACAATACATGGGAATGGAACTTTATGGTAATGGTTTAGAATTTACTTAAGAACAATTGCAGTCAGAAGCATGTCACAGAGAGAGCCCATAGAGCTTTTTCTATGAGCTTTTTAAATAGGTACTCTAGACCCTATCTGCTTTAACTTTGAAGCTGTATAAAGAGATAAGAGAAATTACTAGAAGCCCTGGTGAACACATTGTAGATTGGACTTTCTCTTTAAGTTCTTCAGCTGACATGGTTGTATTTCTGGAACTGTGAAAGGGCAAAGATTCTTGTATGCCTGGAATGTGAAGAGGTACTAAAAAGATTGAGGAATAAATGCAAAAAGAAAGCACATTTTTGACAAAGACAAACTAAAAGAAGATACTTTTTAAAGATGAGAGAAGAAAAATAAAGATAATAAATAATTAAGGGAAGATGCATAGACCTGGATTCAAATATACTTCCAAGTAAAGTTAAAGCTAAGTTGGTAGCAACATTTTTCCAGTAAATTGAAGGAGAAAGTGAAATATTTTGCACATATTCATAACTGTATGCATGCACTTTGCTGAGGGAGGTCCAGTAAAAAGAACCAGAGCTTCTGGATATGGATCTGAATCAAATCTCTAGACTTAAACTTAAATGTAGATGCTATTCTTTTGATTCCAACAGACAAGATCTATGCTCTAGTACATGAGTTTTTCACATGAAGTTCAATAGAGATCTGATAATGTGAAATATACAATCTGATCTGATAATGCCCTGTAGATGCATCTGTGAAACAAAGAGGTGAAAAAAATTAGATCAAATTTATGTCCATTTTTACAGGATTTCAAGTAAAAGGAACCAGTTTTTAAGAACATTACTTAATAGTACTTCTAAATTAATTATGAAAATTACAGTGAAGACGGTGTATCTTGATATTTTTTCTGTGATTAAGAAACAGCTGAACACATTTGAGGGAAAAAAAAGAAATTGAAGAGTAAGGATAAGTTAAAATTAGTCTTTACCTATCTTCTGCCTCCATATTTAAAATTACAGATCCTACAGTTCAGGAAAAAAAACCCTTCTTAAATAACTAAATTATTATAGAAATATAACCTCAGTAAAAACATTTTATGGCAGTTTGCAAATCTGAAAAAGATATGAATTCAAAAACCCAAACATTTTCTAAAAATTAGTATTAAGTGGGAAAAATCTAAGACAATGCAGGTCACCTTAGGAAGTAAACAATAGGTATTTTAACCAAACTGTATAAAATTTCTGAAGTACCTCCTGCATATTCCAGCTACTAGTTACCACTCAAGATTGCCTGTACTCCAACAGCGTAACAATCGGTGAATTTTACACTATAATTCACTCAGTGAATGCAAAGTTAGTTCTGTCATCATAAATGAGTATGAGAAGTAGAAAGGTTGCATATGTGTAAGTTATGTAAGATATTCAAACAATGTTATAAGTCAGATCCTGCCTGATAATTTCAGTGATAGGTTGCTAATCACTCCATTACATTTATGTATTCCAGGCAAATATGATCCATAAAAAATATACGTCATTAGTACTACTGTTATTACTACTGTTTTCTTCTCTCTTTGTATTGTTTTATTCAACTGTTAATCTGAACCCCTGAGGTCTCACCTTTTTTCTCCCTCTCATTTCACAGGAAGTGGTGTGGAGGAGGATAGGGAAGTGTTGGGTGAGCGGCCGCATGGTATTTAGCTTCCAGTAGAGGTTAAACCATGACAAAAGCATTTGTGACTTATTAATAAATTACAAAAGTCCAAGCATATTACTGGAAATATTCCTGAAACTGTGCCATTTGCACATTCAAGAATAGCCTAAGATAGTATTTTTTTGGTTGTTATATGATAAAAAAAGTCTGAAGAGTGTGGGATATGCTAATGAATGCTTTCACATACCAAGGCATAATCAGTTTACACAAATTCTAAATCAAAATCCAAGGAAACTGAAATCTATCTATCATGTTTATTTTCCTGTTATTCTTTTCTTCCATATTATGGAGATAGTTGTTGGGTTTTTTTTAAAGAAAAGTGCAAGTTATACAATAAGTGTAGAAATTATGTGCAGATATGGGTTTTGCTGATAACCGGTAATCAAGAAAAGTAAAATCATTAAAGAATCTCAAACATCATGGGCAATAAGTTGGAAATGATGCTGTTAAATCTAGTTGAACAAAAGTGAGCGTGTAAATAAAGTCTGAATTTGTGTGGGCAATGTGCACTCTTACTAATGTCTATACATCTCATAGGTCTTGGAGAAAAAGTGTATGACTTCAATTTTGACCCACTGATGCAGCAAATTAAAAAAGTTTAAGGTGTCTGGAACAAATATGCAATCCTGTAGGCACAAGAAAATTACTGCTATTAAAATGAATGTTCTGCCTAGATTGACATTATTACTGTTTCAATCTCTCCCAGTAGCACTCCCTGGAATAACTTCCATGAAGAAAGCAAGCATGATCTTCAATTTTGTAAGAAAGAAATAAAAAAGCTGGATAATTCAATTGCAGAGGCCAGCTTCATGGAGCAGTCCAGCAGTGACAGATAAGATTCTGGCTCCTGATACAACATTGCAGCGATTATGAGTCAAATCAAGACTGAATTTATAAAGATAGGTTTTGGTCCGGAAGATCCCTGCCAAGACTTCAAGGTAGCTCAGCCTTCCTGAACAGTCCAGAAAATGATTAACCAGTGGTTTAACTGTCTCTTGGGTTTGGTTCTAGGATCTACATATTAGTTTCTAGCTATAATATCTCTGTTTTGGTGTATTTAGAAGAGTATCCTCCAAGATTTTGTTTTTGAAGTTAGTGTTAAAATTTGGACTGGTTCATACGCAAGAAAAATTAATCAAAAAGGGTAAACAAGTTGAACAAATGGTGAGGATATTATGTAGCAATGCTATTCATGGGACGTGAACAGGACAAGAGGCAATGTCATCATGCAGATAGTGGGTTGGTGAAGCAACAGCAGGAGAAGGAAAACAGATGGTAAAAAGAGGCCAGAAGGAATGTGTAAGGAAGGAAGGAAAAAGAAAAGTATGAAGAGGATAGAGAAGACTATGAGTACACAGAGGTGCGAAAGGCTATTTGTATATGACATGAAAGGGTTTCACTATCATGGAAGGTAGAATTCATGGGAGGTAGAATTTATAAACAGCCATGAAAGAAACACAAGTAATTATATTGATAATAACACATGAGATGGTTTTAATGTGTTTGTTGTTGGTTTTTTTGGTGTTTTTTTTCTGGATTTGTTTAGTTTTGTTTATATAGAATAAACAACCTGTTATTAATAACTTTTTTTTTTTTTATCTCAGCCATGCTATGCCCTCAGGTGTGTGAACAATTTTAATGTGACAGTGGTTACAATAATCTCTCTGAACACAGACACCCCCCAAAATTATCAATAATTCACCAGAAGTAGTCTCTTTTTTTTTTTCAGATGCATCTACAGTATTTGTCTGGTAAAATGTTCTTTACCACTTACACAAAACACTCATTCCCACACAGATTACACATGAAGCACCTGACTGTGGTTTAGCAAAGCAAATTATACACAGCTTTCAAAAGCATTTCTCTCTAAGTCTTAAATATAAAAAAGCATAACTCTGGTGCTGATGTTACTCTTACTAACAATTAAAAATATTCTTGCCCTTAAAGCTGAACTTCATGGTTTTGTTGAGTTTCATTACCCATATAGGTATTTAAAACAAAACCAACATCAAAACAGAATTGTAACAGGGGGCTGTCCCTATTCCATGATGTGCCCCTGTAAGAGTCTGGAGTGAAAAGAAATGAACAAGGGAGGCAAAGAAAGAAGGTGATCTGGGGAATAATGAGAGCTTGGAAGGGGTGGGATGCCTGCTACCCTACCTATTCACACGTATCCACAGAAGTGACCATGCACATATTTTGTCCTTTCTCTTTTGTATAAACAAGCATTCATGAGTAGCCGTGGTACCTGGGGGTTCTGTATTCAAAGCCTAGAATATTAAAAAGGATATCTTTTCTGCACACTGCACTGCTATTTATTCTGAAATAGCTTTTAGACATTTGAAATTAACACGTGAAATAAGTTAGCAGAGCAGCAGAAATATCAAAGTGCCATGCAGTTGTGTTGCTAGAAACTCATGACCAGCTTCATTAGTTCAGATCAAGACACAGAGTCTTGATTAATGTTTTTTTTCTTAAGTCATACAGTGAATCTTACGTAAGTACGGTAAATTGCCTTAGAAGCATTTCTATTTCCATGCATAATTAAATCAATACTCACTCATGTCAAAACAAGTCCAAACTTAATTTCTGGTATACTATATTAGCAGTGAAGAAGTGACTCATACAGACTAAAGGACAACTGTTAAGGGAAGGGTTAACTTTTTTATTTTCCTCTCTATTCCCATTGA
Organism: Actenoides lindsayi; assembly: GCA_025331215.1. NCBI lineage: Eukaryota > Metazoa > Chordata > Aves > Coraciiformes > Alcedinidae > Actenoides > Actenoides lindsayi. The sequence goes on from WTSP01019852.1 coordinate 24,578, forward strand.
CACTAAGGAACATATAAAGGAATTAAAATGGTTTTCATTATAAGATTCTTTATAGCTTTTGCAAGGTCAATAAGAATTAAATATCAAGTTTTGTTTGTTTTTTTTTCTGGTCAGTTATTTCAGTGACAATTGACACAGTTAATTTTGCTTTCATGTATTTATGCAGAAGAATAATGCTATTGTGGTTTGAATTTCAAAAAAATGGAAGTCTAACAACATGCCTTTGGGTTTTGTTTCCCCAACATTTTTATTATCACATAAATATGCCTAAGTGCTATGCTTGTAATCACAGACCAGAAATGTTTCTGCTGCTGACTAAAGTGCTTTCTTTCCTGTGTTGAAACATCATGATGTGAATACAAAAAACTATGCAAAAAGGCTAACAAAGATAATTGCAAAATACTGTCTACTGCTACCTGTAAAGACTTACAAACAGTAGAAGTTAAACCCCACTGTACTTTTTACTTTCAAAAGCAATCAATCACACAGTGGCACATTAACCAGACTTCCCTGCATACACTGAGATTATAGCTGAAGTTACAAAATCCCACCATTTTACAGAAGTTTCTCACATATTTCTTGCACCACATAGAATGAAGATTATTGCTACTGTTCTTGCAGCTTCACCTGCACTGTCCTTGTTCTATTTTAAATGTACTTGCCTGATCATTTGGCATTTTGAGTGCATGTTCCACCCTTTAGCAGGAGAGAAAAAAAAATTAACATTGTGAGGCTGGTCCTTTAGTAGACAGATGATGAGAAGTCAACTACTAGCAATAAGAAAGTCCTGACAGCATTCTCTCAGTCCCAACAGACTACTTACCTCACCAGTACCACAACTGAAGCTGATGCATAGGAACCTGAAACCCACTTACAGAGTAGGGGTGACAAGGGAAGGCAGGGGAGGCAAGAGCAGAGGAGGAGATGGGAGGAAGTGATTGCCATACTTTTGGACATATTAGGATCCATGATCATGAAGACATTGCAAAAAGGGAGCTGACCACAACAAATTATATATTTCTGTGGCAGAGCAGCTCGTAAGAGTGTATTTAGCACAACTGCCATGGAGGTTTACAAGACTGTAGATCATATGCTTACCACGTGATACAGACAGCCATGACATAGAATACCTGTGTTGTCAGCGATACAACTTTTCTATTACAGCTAGTGACTGCAGCAACTACAGGTCATTGAATGAGTTCCTGCTTCCTGACGTGAATACAAGTGTAACTTGTTAACAGCTCTGCTCAAAATGCTTGTTTCATTGCTGCATGGAGAAACTGCCAGAAATGACCACACAAAATGTCCTAGCAGCCCAATGTGTTAAACTCAGTTTCTGCATCCTCAGTAGGATGCAAAAGCAAAAAGCTGGGCAAAATATGACTGATGTGCTGCTTTACAGTGGAAATTATGGCCTACAGACTCTCTTACTTTCTCCCACACAATCCTGTTTTGATCAGTTTGATTTTCTACATGAAACAGAGCAGATTCTTTTTGCTGTTGCCATAACAACAGGCAGAAACGTCACCAACCTAGTCAAAATTCCCTGACATTCATGTTAAGAAGACCTCTGAAAAAGCAAACACTTGCTCTCCTCAGCACAGTTCCTGACTTTTTCAGCTATACCAGTAGCAATCCTGTAAGGAATGACTGGTGTGATGTTCTTGGACAGCATCCACACCTCAGGGATTCTGAAGAAGTCTTTCCCATTCTGGGACCAAACTTTCTGTGAGTGTTAGCCGCATACAGCCAGAACTGTGAAGGAATGATCAATGTGAACTTGGATGTAGGTGTTTTAGCAGCTCAGCAATTCTTCCCAGATACCACTCGCTTGAATTTTAGATGTCATTTTTCTGATTTAATGGCATTAGTGATCACTTTTCTCTTGACGACTATATGTCATTGGAACCTCCAGTTCCTATCAAGTTCCTACCTGAAATATACTGAATATTGTCTGTAAAAATGCTAAATAGACTGAAACCAACAGCAGGCATCAACAGGCAAATTTTCTAGTATAGGTCACAACATAGAAAAGAAAAAGGAGGCATGAGGGAAAACACTAAGAGTTTTTTATTAGTACAACAGGGATAGAGCAATATGTGTTGATCAGATGTATCCATTACAGTGTGCATATGGATAATTTGTGCTAGATCAACTTTGTTTACAGACCATCAAGATCCAATAAAGCAAAACAGGCATAGCTGCAGCTGGATATATACATTCTTCACTTTTTTTTCATCATCCGTTAGAATCTATGTAGCAACCTTAAGTCTAACACTAATTTTTTCTCAAATCTGAACTGAATATATGTTCTTAACCTGGACTGGCATCTAAGGAAATGAAAACCTGTATCTGAGTGTTTTCAGCGTGTTACAAATTTGATTTACCTTTCATTTATCTTATTGTAGAATCACTGTCTCATATTAAATAAATTAATAATTTAAGACTAGAATGTGATGACCTTCTTCCTTTTAAAGAGAAATAGTTTTATCAGATACTTACGGTGGAAATAAAACAGTTAGAAAGGAATGAAATTAGGATCTGATCTAATATTTATCTCAGAAACCCAAGCAGAGTTCAGTGCGAACTTGGCATTTTCTTATCTTCTGATTTGCCTTTGAGATTTACAGTTCATAATGGTATAACAGTCAGCAGATATCCAAAACAGCCAGAGTGACAGCCTATATGAATCAGGACCTGATCAACTGAACAACTTCTGAGCAGAAACAGAATTAAGATAATTAATCATATAAGCAAATATATAACTGTATACATATTCTAATATCTTATCTATTGATATTGTGTTTTTTAACACAATAGTAGACTGATTCCTCTTAGGCAAAGAAAGCAACTTTTCATGGAAGGCTTAATGTTTTATATACTGCAGTAATTCCACAACCAGATAAAAAGTTAGAAGAAAGACTGAGTCATTATTTTTATATTCTGTCTATATGATAAAACAGTGAAATAATGACAAGTGAGGTACTCAACTAGCAAATTATGTTTTTTTCTGAGTTAAAATGACTTACCAATATGTAAATTTATATGGTAATTACAGTCCAAGAATTATTAAACACTATAAGACTAATTTAAATTATATGATTTTTCTTTGATTTTCTTCTTTTTTTTTTTTTTGTGCCTGATTCAAGGAATTTTACAAACCTAGACTTTACTGAACTAACCGATGATGAGTAAATATAATTATGTATATTATATAATGCTAAGTAGGAAAAAAAAATATACTGTATAAAGTCTGAAAACCACTTAGACTGATGTCTGGCAGTGTGTATTTCTAGACCACCCAGGAGAAAGATTTAAGATACCTGCAAATATGGTTCGCATTATTTTTTAAAAATACTTTAGATATACCTCTGAACTTAACTCTAAGATTATGTTGCTCTCATAATATATATTACGCTAATTTAGCAGTGTTTTAGCCAAGTCTTCTTCTGTACAGTGGCAGAATGAAATTATAGAAAAAGTCATATTTAGAAGGAATACTACTAATCCCTCTCTCACAAGTAGTAGCAGCAAATCATTATATCTAATTTAGTTTGTCTAAAAGTTATTCTTTAATGAGAGACATATAACTAGAGATTGCAAGTTCCCTTCAGAAGCAGAATATGGAAATTTAAGAACATCAGGAGAAAATCACTATATCGACAAAAATAAATAGTGTCCTTTACTTATATGTCTTTCATGGGCTCTATGACTAACACTCTTCTATCAAAGATTTTTCTAATTTAGATAGCTCTGGCCTGGATACTTCAAGGAACATTATAGTTTGTGCCAGCTATGAAGTCTAAGGGATTTCCAGCCTCTGGAAATTTATTCAAGACCACACATGGCAATCCAAGTGTACCTATTGGTTCACTATTCCACATTGCCTTGCATTGGTCTTCACCTCAAATAACGATACTTTTTTTCTTCACTCAGAAAGAAGAGGGTACTAAAATAATCTTTACAGAAAATGTGTAACATATCAGAACATCTTTGAAGGCTAAGTATATATATATATTGTTTCTTTCAAAAGCCACTAGCCCCTCAGCAGGGGAATATTACATTGGATTTTAGGCATCTTTGTGAAGAGAAATCTGTAATGAGGGCTACAAACAGTACCTGCCAGAACTGCAGATCTCTAGATATAAGCAATACCTGGAAGAAAAGAAACAGAACAGTTCTTTATGCCTGTTTCTGGAATTCCCTACATTTTTCCCCAGACTTATTTGTAGATCAGTGGTTCAATGGAAGCTCAGCTTTCACAGGACTCACCCTGAAGGTAAAAAAGTTACAGAGAAAAAGATTTCTGGAGTTTTGAAGAAGTCAGCAACCACGAAGCACTATTTTCTTTGAATCTGGGTTTTTTCCTCCCTGTTTAGGAACTAGGGAAACTGCTAGCTAAACTAGGGCTAGCAACTAAATTAAAATATTCTTAAAATATACATACAAAAGTGGAAGTTACCTATAGTTAGGAAAATACAGCAAAGATAGAAAACAAAAGTCAACACAGAACAGCAAGTATAAGCTCCCTGGGAAGTTACTTCCTAGACATGAAACTAAATAGCAGCCTATTTTTTATGCTGGAGAAATTAGGACCAAAAATGTATATTTAAGATACGACCATATATTTAGATTTTCCAATAAGTGAGAACAAATTAACTGAAATCAGAAAACAAATTTCAAATACTTTTTGTGCCACGTGTCACCAACAAGACAAGCTTCTTCTTACTAGATAGATTGTCAATTTTCACTTTTATTTTTTATTAGCGTGACTTTTATTCACATTACTATCACAAAACGTCTGAAGTGTGCATCATACAACTTGTTTGCAGTCTTAAATAGCCCCTTTTTAACACATGTGCTTCTGGTGCCATCCACAGGAGTTCAATAAATATGTTGTGGACACTCATGTATGTTTTAAGATCTCATTGCTGTATGATCCTTGTTTTACCAAAAGCAAAACAATGAAGGGAATTATATCCATGGGACTCATCTTTGGTAGAGATGGGGAAGGTATTCTTAACAACCAATTGCACACCAATCCTTGAGCTGTAAGGAATTTTTAATTTAACTCAAATTAGGAAGAGCCTTCAGTAAGACCAGTAGACTTCCCCAGGTACATGGGGAACTTGATGTATGCCACTACAACTAGATATACATCACAGGCTTCCTTCTCAGCAATGGTTACTGAATATGTAATAATCAAAATGAATGTGGAACTAGAAGTAGCCATTCAGTTTCTTGGAATATATACAAAAGGATCTGAACAGTTATTTTCAGGCATGAGCAGCAGGAAATATCAATATGGTAAACCACTATATTCTACAAAGGCAATCATTAGTTAGTATATAAACAAAGAAAAAAAAGATGATGTTTAGTCCGAATAATTTAATACACAAAACTCTGGCAAGTATTGTTGTTCAGGTCTCATTTCTTTGTGTGTGGAATCATGACAAGTTAAATCATCTGTGAAGCATTGACCATCACCGAAGATTTTCCACAGCTGCAAAACACTGGGTATTGAAAATTATAGGAGGTTAAACGTAACAAAACCAGAAACTGTGGTGACTGGTACGACAATCACTACAAGGAAAACTGTATTTTGCAGAGGAAGCAAACTACTGCAGACTCAGTAAGGATTATAACACAAAATAAGCCAAAATATTTTGCATTTTCCATTGTTTCTTTCAGTAACATAGAGAATAGAAGAATATTTGTAGAGTGCATATACAAACACATGTACACACACAGAGTTCAATATTTGACAGGGCAGAAAATACCTTCTGTTACCTTTCTGTTTGAAAAAAAAATAAAATTGCTCTCTCATAAGAACTGTTATGAAGTAGGTAAGTTAAAAGGAGATAAAACTTATTAATTCTTTCTATTTTTTGAAGGTGCCATTTTGGGAAGTCCTGTGGTAGTTATATAAAACAGATACGTATTTCTTTCAGCAGAAATCAAGAGACATTGAAAACACTGTTACTAGAATTGAAGAAATTACAAGCTTTAGGAAGTATTGTCATAGTATTCATACTCATAACTTTCTTGGCTTAGAGAAAAGTTATGTCTGGATATAAAATATATTGCCTTGAGATAAAAGTTTTGAAAAACGTTTTTACCTCAAATCACATATTTTGCATATGCAATGTGGTGGATTGACCCTGGCACGGCACCAGGTGCCCACCAAGCCCTTCTATCACTCCCCCCACCCCCGTCAGCACGGCACGCAGAGGGAGAATAAGACGC
>WTSP01019856.1:0-17777 GCA_025331215.1 Actenoides lindsayi
CACACACACAGGGAGTTGCTGAAAGAACCTTTGCACACACACACATACCCACGCACAAACACACACACACATACCCACGCACAAACACACACACACACACATACCCACGCACAAACACACACACACACACATACACACGTGTGTGTGCACAACTGCTGAAGCAGATGTAAAAAAAGAGCTCAGCCCCAAATTTCCAGACAGCATCAAAGCCACACTCACCTGACCGCGACGGAGCAAGACACTGCCTTACGCTAAGTGAAGCTTGGGTCCTTTGATTTCAAACGAGAACAACTACTTGAAGCAGAGGAGAGGGAACAGCTCAGCGCTCAGCTGGAATTACAAGCACACGTTAGCCGTGCTTCTTAAACGCGGCCACGGCGACGGCTGCCGGGGCACCTGCCACCGTGGCCCAAGACTCCCAGGCGAGCGAGGCGGCGGCGGCAGAAAGGCGGCAGATTTTACAGCCATCTGCCAGCTGATGTGTGGGGCTCTGCTCACCATTCTACCTCTCTGCTCCCGTGGCTGCGGAGGGACATGCCGGCCTCGGGAACCACTTCTGCCTGGGAGAGAGACGAAGCCGTGGCAAGGGAGGGTGCCACAGATGGCACACGCAGCCCTGGGGCTATTGAGATGCACTGCATCAAAAAGGTCAAGAGAGGGAAAGTTTCTCCTATTGTTTTGGGGTGGGTTTTAAGCCAGAAGGAGGTGAGGTGAACATTCAGCAGACTTAGAAAGGGGGTTAAGGAACACGCAGCGTCTCCTCCGGCAGTCGAGCTGCTGGTGAGCTCGCTTCTGAGAAGCACAGGTCACTTCCCCACACCGGGCTCATTTTTAGCTCCTTTAACAAAGAGTTGCTGGCTTCACGGTGACAATTCCGGGAAGGGGACCGTTATCACCGGTTATCACTTTACAACCGCGCTCTGCTACCCGGTGCCGCTGAGAGCGGGTACACGGCAGGCTTTCCTCCGCTGCCCAGGCACATAAACATCGCCTAAAGAACAACAAATTGGCTCTTCCCATTTGCATAAATAAACTCCGCGGGGTCCCTCGGGGTAGCGGCTGCTTGCCCTGCGCGCGTCCGCGCAGCACGGTGTTAACGCTCAGCTCGTTCCACAGGAGCTGCACAACGGCTACCGCAACCCTAGGGCGAGCTGGTGGGAGCTGTGGGTTTCCCACCTGCCCCCAGGAAAACAGTAATAAAATAAAAAAATAAAAATAATAATAACAAAACCCCAAACCCACAAATCTAACTGCACCTTCCAAATTTCTGCCCCTGTTTTCGCAACTGTGTGGCTGAAATTTCCAGCTCGCGGCTGGACAGCTTTTGTAACACACAACTGCAGTCGTTTCTCTGGAACAATGCATCCTTTGGGATATGTGAGGGAACCAGACGTGCATCCTTCCTCCTCATCCCCTCCCCGTCTTGAGATGGTCTAATTCACAGCAGGATTATGTGATTAGCTCATCTTGTGACCAGAAACTTTAACTCAACGTACATTCTAAAGGATGATTTTTATCACTCTTTCACTTGTATCTAATCCAGTAGAAACAAAACAAAAACCCCAACTAGAAAAATAATAAATTAACTCAGGTACTAGGTCAATCAATTAAAAATCACATACAAAAAAAAGATCTGTGTAATCCCAATTAAAACAAACAAAAAAAAAAGCAGCAAGCAAATTAAAACAATTTGTCCCCTATTAAAATGAAATATCCAAAAAATACAAAATGAATTGAAAGAACAAAATCAACTTAAATCCTCTCCTCCAGCCCTTTTTAAATGGCATTGAAAACTACACACACACTCCCTTCCTACCTGAATGATCAAAAAAGAAAGAGCTGGCTGGACTTAGAGAAGAACAAATTGTGGAATAAGGAACTAGAATGTATCAAGCTATAGACATCACTTGTTAGTGAAAGATTTATTGGACATCTGCCCCTCTCAGCCAGCTGCTGGTATCACAGTGGCTCAGAAGACAGTACCTCTGTAAAGATTATGCTGTTTTTACAGCTCTCAGTTCAGACAGAATAAGCTACTGGAATTGCTGTTTCCAGTTTGGAGTGGACAGCTTGAGACAGCTCTGGTCTGTTTTTAAAAATACTACACTCTGCAAAATCTGCTGGTCTCAGGGAGTGCTGAGGAAGGCCAGAGACCTCTACAAGCTCAGCCAAAGGTCTTCGGGAAAATTAAGAACTGCCCAAACACCAAAGGCCATTTGGAAATGACTTGCTACGAGGACTTTGTGGATCCATTTTCTCACCTTAAACATGACCTGGAAAACAATGCAGATTCAAAGAGACTGGAACCTAAAGCACCACTGGGTTGCACCTCAGCTATTTACCACTTCTCAGAGCTTCAGTGGCCTTTTTCCACCCCTTCCTTCCTCCTCAGTACTGTCTGGCACTTGCTCACTCAGGCTGTTTGTGACTTGGTTCCACTTTGACCCCTTTTTACGCCACAGCTTCATTGATTTTAAGTCCAAATAAAAATATTAGTTTCACATACTGCGGCTAACCGTAAGCAACAGCATCTCCTTCAATTACCCTTGCACCAAGCTTGACAATTTTGCCTAGCAGTTACAGTCTCTCTCAAAAGCCACTGCAGATGGAGACAGGCATTTTCTCAGCTTCATAAAAACACAAGTATCCAAAGTCCCTCAAAAACTAGGGGTGGGAAAGTTACACTCAGGTGCTGCAAGGCGGTGATGGCAGCTCACCCTTCAGTTCGTATTTTCACTTTAGCTCATATCACCTCAATGTGCAGTCTAAGTGTGGACACCCAGCAAAGTTCACAGATAAAATCAGAAATGTCACACTGATCTTGTTTCATCTTCTGCAAGTAAAACCACCGGGCCTACAAAAAAAAAAAACCCAACCAACCCTAATCCTGTGTGTCCCTGCAACAAAGAGACCATTGCGAGGTGTTACTGCGCACATCAGAGAAAGCCAAGCCTTTCAGACGGGGCTTTGGAGGCACCACACATCTGATTTACGGGCAACTTGGGCCAGTGTGCCAGCAAAGATGTCATAGGGTTTTGCTGGATGTGAACACAGTAGAACCACAAAGAAAACCAGTTTTGACCAGTCTGCCTTTACTCAGTGCTAGAGAGGACAAGTGTCAGAGAAGGGCAGAAATCCACAGCCCCTCCCATGGCCGCAGAGCTGATGTGGGGGCCCTGCAGCAGCTGCACTGGAGAGTGAAGGTGGAAAGAGGAAATTCCCCTGTTACCTCCCTGTCCAATAGCCCCCAAACAACCCAGCTCACCACCTCGGGGCCCCAGGTAAAGTACAACTCGCACTCCTTCAAGCCTGACTTCAGGAGGACTCTGGAGCAAGGTCCCAGCGGGGTGCCAGTGCTTGTGGCCAGGAGGCACCATAGACAGGACCAAGCTTTTTGGAAAATGCCAGGGCTAGAAACAGGATGTCCCCATCAACATCTTCACTTGATTTTTACTGGCAGCAACAAAGCTGAAGTATACACTAGTCTTCCAGGACAGTGGCTTGGGGCTAGCAAAGGTCTCAATGCTCAAGAACAAGGGAAAAAAGTCGCAATGCTTGCAGAAAAACACCCAAGATGCGCACTTGGCTGTTGGGTGTATGCACGTATGGAGTCATGCCTCTCTGATGTGCCAGACAGAGAAGGAAGGGGGTTTAGAGTCTTGGAGATGATCAAAGCAGTCCTCTCTGCTCCCAATGGGCTCCCCTTCAGTTCCTTTTAAAGAGAACATCAAAGAGGCCTCTCCACTTCCTTACCACCCACCAGCACACTGCAAGGCCTGTGTCAGAATGCTTGTTCATCTAAGCAGAGCCCCAGGAAGGCTGCTGCTGCCTTTCCAGCTTTCCTCACTTCCACCATGCCAGGCTCTGCCACAGGGTTGCCCTGTGCTCTACCCATTTGGTGGCAGTGGAGTGGCTGCTGGACAACCAGTCTGATGCAGGATATCCCCTAGAAGGACCACGACTGAGGGACTCTCCAGGATACACAAGAGCACCTAGATCTCTCCCGTAGCATTTGTGGAGCAATGGGTGGGTGAACAGCCAGTCTGCTCAGTCCCACCACTTTGGCTGGCGGGCCCTCCCTTGAAAATTATGCCCCCATCAAAGGCTCCAGGTTAGCTCTAACACTTCTAGGAGGTGAAATATAGGCTCATCTTTCTTAACACCTGAGTGATCCATGACATGATGCCCACACTGACCCTGGGAGAACTGCTTGAGTGCCCCAAGAGCTAGCAGTGACTTGGAGAAACCTTCACCCTCCACGTAAAGAGCATGACATCAGGCCACAGCTTGTAAAGGGAGTGGAAAGCTGCGTGCCGGAGAGCAGGCTGCCCTCGTAAAATGGGACCAGTTCAATGATTATGCTGCCCTGAAGTCCCTGGGCCAGTTCCTATTGGCTTCAATAGCACCCCTGCTAGCTATTATCTTGGAAGGACGCTCATTATAGAAAATCACATCCCTCTGCCAAGTTCTCCTGTCTCACTATTTTTGGAACAACACAGGCAGGCTCTGTGCCTCAGCAACTGTCAGCAGAGCCCCATGGAAAGCAAATCCATATAATGATCAGGCTAGCAGGGACAGTGCTGGAAACAGCATCGCCTGGGGGACCATCCCCTGGAAGCACCCTTCAGTCATGAGAAAAAGGGCAATAAACAGAAAACCCAGAAGCTATTTGACTCTATTTGCATGGGGAAGCTGATCTCCCCCAGCCTTTTTCATTCTCATGCATATGAGCGGAGACAAAGGGATTTAAAAGCAAACCACCTGTGCAGGAAGGATGGTTCCTAAAACCCCCAGAGAAGACAGGACCTACTTAGTGCAAACTCATTTTAATTAAAACATTCCAGGATCCACATTCCACAGGGTTAAATTACTGACTTAGCTATTTATACATACAGCCTCTTTCACCCGTTCTAGGACAGTCTTGTTGAGGTGTTGGATGACTCCAGTGTCAGGTAAACAGAAACAAGGGGTTTTTTGGTGCTTGTGACCCCTAATGCAGGATCCACGATTATGTGCAGGTCAGCCCTAGCACCTGTCAGCAACTCACAGATTACTGGAGCGGAAGCATAATCCTGACACTAAAGGGTGGTTCTCATGCCCTAGAAAAAGCAGAGGTAAATGGCTTAGGCAAGGTGGAAAGTTCCTAAACAAAGCTTTCAATCAGTTAAAAAAAATAATTAAAAATTCTATTAAAATAACAGAGATGTGGTGAGCAAGGAAGACCTCACACCAATGCAGCTGGAGGAGGACTTAAACTGCCCCCCTGGAAGAGAGCAGCAGGACTCCTTCCTTACCTTTCACAGGAAAGGAATCTGGAGATGCAAGTCCAAAACTGCCCAGCCCAGCGCTGGGCACACACTGAGCCGTGACCAGCCTCTGCCAGCAGCTAATATTTCCTCTTTAGGCTCTGAAAACTGTGCCCCATACCAGGCAGAGCCAACCCTTGCAGCTCCTACCATCTAGTGGCAACAACATTCCTATGCCAGAGCAAGGAGCCCGTTGGAAGGTCAGGCAGCCTCAGCCCACCCCGGGCAACTAAAGCAGCTCTGGATAGTGGGTATGGCTTATGCTGCAGCTGAGACTAAATGAGGACCACACTGAGCACAGAGGCAGCACCAGAGAACGGAAAACCTTTCTGAAAACCATCAGTGGCTAACGCAAGCACAGAAAAACCTCAGCTAGCTCTGAAGCAGGCGAGCAAGTGGCAGCAAGAGAGATGAACTCGGGTAACGCGTTGCTGTCCCATTCTTGTGCCAGCTCAGCTAATGCTAGGTGACTGCACGACACTGCACTGTGCAGCACTGACAGGCCCCGGGCTGTTTAAGTTACCCCTGGGCTGCTTCAATGAGGGGAAGAGTTTGCTGGTTTGGGTGGAATATTATACAAGAATCAGAGTTCAAATAGCTCTAGATCCAGTCAAACCCTCAAACCCTTTGAGCGCTCTGTCCTCAGCCTGCAGTAGCATTTCAGGCGCTTCTAAAGTCCTTCCTTCCCAGTTTCCACAACTTCCTCTTGAACCGAGAGAGATGAGGGCACAACTGGACACCCTTATTCTAGGTTCAGCTACACCACTGCCAAGCAGAGGAGGTAATGACTTCCCCTGAGCTCCCAAAGCAGCCCAGTACATAATTCAACTTACATGCAATGAGACTGCACTGCTGGCTTCTATGTAACTTGGCACCTACCATAAACCCCAGGTACCTTCCAGCTGGGCTACTACCCTGACAGTTAGTCCCAGCCTGTCTTGATGCACCTTGCCTGACTTTGGCTTTGACAAACGGTAGGAAGCCTCAAAATGGCTAGTTCTTGAAAAATCCCTAAAGACAGGCCCAGTAGGTCATTATTTATCCAGGGTCTCCAAGGCATACTGGAGTCATGTGGGTTTTCTTTTTGATGGCATAAACGGTTAACAGCACATTTTCAGAGTCTGGGCTATAAAGTGTGATACATGGGATGTGATTTCCATGTAATCCCAAGTGAAACCAGGTATTGTTTAGTGTAACTCTGCCCTCAACTCCAGATATAAGTAACATCTTTAAATATGGCTGCAGGCTGACATTTTGAATAAGTAGTTAGTTACTCTTATTTTTTATATATATATATATATATAAATACATAATAGATATATATTTTTTTTTGCCAAGTTCATGATAATGGAGCAGATAACCCAATGCCATGTAAAGAACAAGCAGAAACTCTAAGTACTGTCTCAGCCTGGTTAAGCCCTCCTAAAAGGAACCTGTCCAGCGAATACCCTGCTGTTGCAATCGTTTCTCTCCTATAGCAAAGGGATTCAATTATGCTTTTATAAGCCATTTAAATCTGGTTATTCTGGATTGAAGTGGGTGTCACTGAGTGCAGAACACTGAGGCGAAAGACTCGATGAACGACATTAATCTGGAGAGTAGTTTTTCTTTTGTAAATGCTTCCTTTTTTGGTTTTGTTAATTATTGGAGGGAAGTGGTTTTCTGTTGCTGACGATTCTGATAACATAGCAAAGAGGGATTCAAGTAAAAGACAAACCTGGGAAAGACTGGAAATAGCAGGGTCCTGCTATGACAAGCCCCACGCCCTTGGCACCCTTTCAGAGACTGACCAGCTCTGCGTTCAGGGCAGCAAAGGCTGAGGGTTTCTATCCTTTGCTCCTCTGACAACGAGCTGGTCCAGAAATTCCTGTTCCAGGCTGCTCTACTGTTTAGCAACCTCCTTTTCATTTCCAGTCTAACTGTATCCATGGCCAGTCTAGACTCATTTAATCTTAGCCAGCACCTTGACAGCTTTGTTCCCCTCCTCAGTGTTTGACATCTGCAGACATCAATCAGATCCTCTTTTTGCTTTCAATTTGCTAGTCTAAACAGGCCAAGTTCTTCCTTTTTTTTTTTTTTTGTCTTTGCAAAACACTCTGCAATTACTTCATTGGCCCAGAAGACCTTGTCTGCACCCAAATCAGATTGCATTTTCTTTTTGAACATGATGCACAGTGACCTTACATCTTCCCCAGGTTCATGGGAAATACTCTACACAGCCCAGGAGCACCCTTGCTGTTTCCACATCTACACTGCAATTTAGTAAGCAAAGCCATAGCTAAGAGCATAGCAACGAGTGGCAAAAAACCACTGCTATCCCACACCTGACCTCAAACAGCACACATCAAGACTGGACATTTCTCTAATTTCACATGAGAACTTCAGGAAATCCATGAAAACTGGAGCCCTGTGTCTTCATAGTATGAACTAAAAGAGGTGTTTTCTTTGTTACTAGTGTCAACAGCGAGCTTTAAGTTTTGTTTCTGCTATACAGCACAGCTGCTCTGTGAACCATGTAAGCTGTATATATATGTATATATATAAAAACCCAGCCAAACCACCTCGTTTCTATTGAGTATACTCAAAGGCTCCACCCTAAACGAGCACAGCTCAAACTTCATAGCTGGCTGTTGCATCACCCCAGTGAGAAGAGAGATGGGCGGGTGGCAGGATGCATGTGTCTGGGTTTTTTTTTGTTGGTTTGGTTTTTTGGGTTTTTTTAAGTATTTTGGGTTTATGTAGGAGGAGTGAAGCCACAATGAAAAGGGCAAATTTCCCCTGCCTCTACTAAGAGGAAAACCAGCTCTATTGCTATTTAGGAATGGACAAAAAGCAACTGGAGAGGAGCCCAGGCAGTTTGGAAAAGCTACATTGCAGAAAATGCTGTGGTCCTAATAACAACTTAGCTCAGGTACTCCCAAACTTACCTTGCTGGGACATGGCTGCGGCGACTGCCTCCATCACAGCCACGCCTCCCTTTACCACCCACATGAGCAACAAGCTCCCACTCCCATGCACACACGAGAGGAAGCTGTAAGGTGGACGGGCAGCACATGTGCAGTCCTTTGCTAAGGTATACATGCCACAAGTGACAGCAGTGCTATCATTTGTCTTATCTACACAAGAAGAAATACCAACTGTATATGGACCCATGTCAGAAAGACTCTTTCCAGGAAGATCTTTCATTCAGTTCTGAGCAGTGTACAACTGCTGGTAGAGAAAGGAGGTTACCCTTGTTTCCAAATACAATTCATTGAATTTGCAGATAATTCAATGCAAATACAGTCCTGTTAAAATTCAGGCAGCAAGACAGCAGAGCCTGAGATCCCAGAGCGAGTGGAGGACACTGTAGGACAGGTCTGTAGGCGTTTCAAAATACTCAATGGCACAGAGATTTGCTGTTATTACCATTTTGTTAAGGAGCTTAGAACAAGCCAGGATTTTGTTTGCCAAACACCCAAATGCCCAGCAGATAATCGAGGTGGAATACAGCAGAGTGCTCTGTTCAACCCTGAGCAGAGAGGTTTCTCCTTGGTCTAAAGTGGACATTTTTAACAGGCGGGGGACCAAACAGAGAGGAGAGTGCCCCTGTCCTGAATATGTCAGCCAGTGTATATATGCCTGGACTATACTTACAGGAGTCTGGAAGCAACAGTAGAGCTTGGTGAGGAATGGGTGGTTCCTTGCTAAGGAAAGGATGCGTTTCTCAGTCATGGTGCATTCAACATCGTCATCTTGGAGAATGACGTCCTTCTTCAACACCTTCACTGCATAAAGCTGCCCACTTTCTTTCATCTTGGCAAGCATCACCTAAACCAAAGGGGAGGGTGAATCACAAGGGCCGAGCCCTCCATCTCTGTGAGCAACACAGAGCCTCTCGCACCTTCTCACACTAGAAAGGTCAGTTATCTCATGACCAGGCTTGTGGATGCATGTGAGTCAGCCTGTTAGTATGGGCATCGGTGCACAATCGATGACACACGTGCTACTGTCTGCAGCAGGCTTCTCCAGATAGAAATACCTACACATGTTGCTGCAATGTCTGGCATGGGGCTAGCTGGGGCTAGCTGGTCCACTAGATCATCCACTGTGCCAGGGCAAAACTCCTGAGCAGTGCCATCCATCCCACCTCCCTCCTCAGGTATCAAATTCAAATGCACCATTTCACACTGGCTTTGTGGCAACACAGAGAAACGAACCCCCCATCTCACTGCCTTTAAAATCACTGCCTTGTTTCCTTTAAAGGAAGTCTTTACATGCTCCAAGAAATGCTGCCCAAACGAGTGCTAACACACACGCTCATGATTTCTGGTATGGGCCCTGGCATGCAGCTGTTCCTTTGGTTGCTAGCTTCTTTCTTTTTTGTGATATCCAACTCTTCAGTTGGCCGTCAGCTTGCTTTCTCTTCCCTTTTCTGCCTGCTCTCTGTAACCAGCCTTGTTGTACAAAGCATGCTCCACTGGACAGCCTGTGTGCCACATTATGAAATAACTTCACCTGTCTTGGAAGCTTCTTAAATAAGGAATGTGGTTTACCCCCAAAGAGCCAGAAATAACTCTCACCTTTCCAAAACTGCCCTTTCCCAACACACGAAGGAAAGTTAAGTCTTTGATCCCAAGTTTGCTTGCTGAACTTTCACTAACGTTGTTGCCGTCTTTGAGGCTGCCTTTTCGCTGATGTCTCAAAGTAGATCTTGAAACCAGTTTCTGTGGAGGAAAGTAAGCATCAGTCTGCATAGAAATTGTACTTTTGCCTCAGAGGTGCTCATAGGTAGCCAACCTACCAACCTGGCATTTAGGACCTGTTCAAATGCACTGTATGGCCACTGGAACAGACAGCACATTGGTACCACCACCCTGTGTAGCTTTTACATGTGACTGGCCAACCAGGCACTGCACAGAGCTGTGCTGAGACGTCAACACTGATCCTGACCTAGACATTTTAAGTTGCAAACCTTGCCCAGCAGACCTAAGAGACAAGCCTGCCACTCTCCATCCTCACTCCTCAGAAAAATAAGACAATGTGTGTGGAAATCCAAGTCTCCTATCTAACATCAGAGCGAGGAGGGCTGTGTAGTTTCTGCAATGTGCAAGTGCTGGCGAGATCTAGAACCTGGGCAGATTTCATCTGAATCACTTAGGTTTCTACCTGATTTTAAGACTCTTACTCAAAGTCGAGTTCAGAGGGACCCAAACTTCAAAATATTTTTCTTTCCTGCAGCTGGGCTGCTGGCTTCCTCTACTACTGCACATTTGATGGGAGGATGTTCATTCCCATGCCATCAGCGAGGTGTCTGCATATTCAGGAACAGTACCAGTATCAGCACACATTCATAGAGCTTCTGGTTTTGCAGTATACAAAGATCAAGCCAACCTCCAGTGCCCTCTGTGCACAGCTCTCCAGCTACAAGTAGGGATATAAACCACGAGTACTTTTATGCACTTTATTAGCCCGAACAAAGTCACACAGACTTCGTGAGCTCCACCTTGTGACTACTTTGATGTAAAGCAAAATGCTTCTTGCACAGAAGACTTAGGGTCTGACTGCCACAGAAGCGGCAACCCCAGCCATGGGGAAAGGTCCACGAGCATACAGGACAGCAACCAGTAAAACTCCCAACGGATTTACACTTTCAGCACAGTCTGAACACTTACCTACAGCCTTTAGCTCACAAGTAACAAGAAGAAAGCTTAAGCACCATGCACAGATTTTTATTTTCCTGGTTCCATCTCTTTTTGATGTGTAGATTATGCAAACAACAGATCCTAATGAGTGCTGGCTTTTACAAAACTGAGAAGGGAGTGTGGGACTTGTGTTTCCCTGGAACTCCCAGGATAACTGTCCCTCTGAACTGCTACAGCAGGTAGAGGAAAGAGAAGAAAGTCTCAGTTGCTAAAAAAACAGATGAAATCAAGAGGAGCAGCACAGCCTAATGAGTAGGCTGGGCTGATACAGCATCATGTGGTCAACTGATAGAGCTGAACTAACCATATGACAAGATTCACGGGGTTTGGCAGGTATGTTTTAGGCTTTAATATTTTCTTTTTTGGTCAAATAAAAATAAATAGACCAGCATTTTTTGGTGGGTTATTGTGGTTTCAACCAAATTCGCTTTTAAAAACTGCTTGCAAAGGAAACGTGATAAAACTTGTTATCAAATTAAAGCTCAAATTTCAATTTCCATTACCCTTTAAGGGCATTTTTCACTCAAGCTCTTACAGAGTGTTTTAGTACTCTGAATAGACTCAGGTATACAACAGCTGGATGTTTAGGTTGCCTTAAGCACTGAAAAGCAGTAATTTCACACATATGTCCCAAACCTGGCATCAAGTTCATTAGAACCCTGGCTTGGACAGAAAATACCAGAGATGATGTTGTGTTAACAGGGACCACAGATTTTAGCTGGGGAAACTGTAGTGAAGAATGAAATGGGTTCCCCAAAAATCACCAAGAAAAACAGTGACAAAGCAGGGAAGAGAACCTAGTCCTCTTGCTGAGCTCTTCTTATGCTTAATTCCAAGCCACATACAGAGACAGCGCATCTGTGTTCATGAGAAAGGTAAAAAAAGGCATAGCACCAATTATATTCACCATTAATTAGTTTGATATGAATGAGAGGAGATGACCCCAAACAGATAAAAGAGTCAATGGAGTCACACCGTTGTGAAACATAAGCAGACAACAAAGCAACATCTACAAGCCAAAACCTTTGTCAGGGTAAAACTGGACATAACACATCCATTTGCAAGGCAAAGACTTTGCCACGGGCAACAGACAGTAACAACCTACTCATGCAGTCCATCACCCAACGCCATCTGCCATAACCAAATTCTCTGACTTCTGCACATATATAAAGACTCAGCTGTCACCTATTTTAAATTAAAGAAAAGAAAGAAAGAAAAAGACTCACCGAATTTGGGGAAATGCTTCCTGGTTGCAGACCCATGCACGCCAAGGTTTTAGCAAGCTCTGCTGCGTTCACCCCGCAGTTTGGTGCAACGTTTGCTTGGCATCGGATGTGGACGTTCATTTTACAGACTGGCAGGGGTGAGGGTAGGGATGGAAAATAAAAGCAAAGGAACAATTCAAATAACCTGGAGGGATTTATCCCTGAGAAATAATTTAGCACCTCTGCTTCAGGAAATATACCTGTCTGGATCTACTCTGTGTCTTTAAACTACAGGGATTTTTGCTGCTGATCTCAGCAGAAACAAAATTAGGACTCTCATAAGAGAATAAACTCCCGAAAACCAGGAATATACCCAAAACTCTCAAAAGTAGGATAGCACACTGCCTGGAGCTATTCATAAGCTTGTCAGGTACATAAATACCATTGCAGCTATGCCTGCAGATAAAATTAGTATTTATAATTCCACAGAATTCGCAACAAACTTCCCCTGCATTTGCAGGTATCTCACTTTAAAGACATATTGTTCAGTGGGAAACTAAAATCTTTCTTGCTCTCGCTCACGGACACACACACTCCCTCTTGTGGGAGACAAAGGCAAACATACACTGTCAAGGTTTTACAGTCTGGATCACCGAAACAAAAATGTAACACCAGGACATGCTGTGTCATCAATTAACAGCATCACAGACAGGGTGCTCAATCTAAAGCATTGACCTTTTTTCCCCCCTTCGGATGCCTTTTCATTGCCTTATCTCATTAGCTGAGGAAAAACCTTCAGGTAAAGAAAAAAGTGAATACAGGAAGCAGCGATACCCAAGAATATTTTCAATACTGCAAGTTAAACAAAGTTGTGCCGAGAGTGCAAGGTGGAATCCTTATGGAAGCCAGAGATTAAAAAGCAGATCAGTGTTTTTTTAACTCTCGCAAAGATGAATATTCATTGCTCAGCTCTCTCTTGAAAGCTGCACAAATGAAGCCCACATAGCGCATCATGAGTCAAAAAAAAAAAAAAATGTATTTTGTGAAAAGGCAACAGTAAGAAGCTGCTCACTTTTACACTGTAGGCCCTGCCGCATGATTCCCCAGAGCAAGGAGCCGCAGTGGTCACAGAAAGTGGGGACTTTGTAGTTGTGGACGCTGAATTTATGAGGAATGTTGATTCCAAATCTCTGTTCAGTCACCTGAGGCACCAAAAGAAAAGCACAGATTTAAAACTCAAGTATATATAAATATATATATATATAAGTGATGTTCTTTTACATACAGGCATTTAAGCACAAAACTATGAAAATAATTCCACCTCAGAAAATGTCCCAGTCTATCACCACATGGAACTTCACTGCAAGTGAACACTGAGTGACCAACCTCACCAGCTGTGAGCCTGCTCCTTGCTGGGCAGGCTGGACTACCTTACAAAACAGACTTTAAGAAGGGTTGCCCAGCCAATTTTAAATTCTTAAAACCAAGTTAGAATTAGAAGCGCGGATTACATCTCATCACCACAGACCTATCACACCAAAGTGCCACAACTAAATTATGCTAGCTATGGTATTTTCTAACTAAGCAGTTTTCAAATTATTAACTTGCATTCTATGAGCAAACATGTAACTTTAGGTCAACCTGTTGATTTTATTACATTTAATATAGAATAATTTTCCCAGCTCCTTCTAAAATTCTCATGCCTCTTCTCACCCTTCTTATTATTAACGAGCCTTTCCTTTCAGGCCCAGATTTTGCTTTATCACTCCTTGCTATCATCTCCTTCTTAACCTTGTTCTCTTCCAACTGTGAATCATCCAGATCTCACAGACAACTTAGAAATTGTTACATTGGGTGAAAAAGCCCACCCCTGCTGAAACTCTCCATTACTTTCTATTTTGTGTCTCAAAGTGCGGATCCTGGAAGACCCAAGGGGAACCCACCACTTCACAAAGAAAAGTCAGAGGTGTGACTGAAACAATGAGTTTAAAGTGAGTGGTGCCTCCTCAACTTTGTCTTCCTTTAAAGTAGCTTAGAGGACTTGTAAACCCTTCACAATCCTAAAAGAGGAGTGAGGAGACTTACTATTTAACTTGTACTTTAGCCTTAAGATTTTCAACTTATTTTCATCTGGTTTGGCAAGGGGTCATTTTAAGAAGTCTAGCTCAGCAGTTTAGAGGCAAGAAATAATGAGCAAAGGCAACTGCTTATCTGCACTGGAAAGGTTCTGCATGGCATGCCAGACCAAGCTACCTCCCAGTTAAAAATATTTCAGCTGAATTTTCCTTGCACAGTTATTAAACAATTTCCAGTTACAGAAATGAGACATGCCAGGCTCAGAGCAGTTTTAGGTGGGGATGCTACTCCCCTTAAACACAGCCAAAACCAGCAAGAAAGAAAACTGTCAGAAACACAAGTTATGCAAGGGTTCTTTATTACAATATACATAATTTCATAAAGATGTGGAGCGATGACTAAATGGGCACTTTAAGTTACCAGAAAAGAAAAAAGAGGAATAATAAAGACCAGTGGTTGAATTTTAAAGCCAGAGAAATCCACGTTAAGAACCAGGCACCAAATTTTGATGACATGATAGTTAATCAGGCAATAAAATTAACGAGGAAGACGGTGGATTCGCTATTTCTTGATGTCTTCCAATGAAGATATCCTGTCTTCCTAAACTATGTGCTAGTCCAACCCGTTACTGGCATTAACAGAAGAACAACCAGATGATATCACATGGCCTCTTTCTCACTCTTAAATCCACTCTCTCTCACTTCTAAAACCGCAAATAAAGTTAACACAGAGTAAATTCTGCTACAGGACAACCCCCAGCAACCCAGACAATCCTGAAGACTCACAAATTATGATAAGGCCCCAAATAACCAACATAACTTTACCTTGAGATCGGTCTTGTTAGTATTGTTTTGGCACGTGCAAGCCGTCACAATTAGATGATGGCAGCGCTTGTGTACAACACAGGTGCAGACTAGGAAATAAAAGAGACATGCTGAAAAGAGCTCTTAAAAGACTCAGAGCACATCACCCCACCAGCTGGGTTCTTTCAGGCTCAGCTGTACTGTCAGGACACAGTAAAGATGTGAAAAATAATCAGTGGATTGGAATTTACTAAATCTTCTAACAGATCTGGAGATGCATCTCCAACCCCCTGCAACAGAAATTCTATCCTGGATCATTCCTACAGCCTAGAAAACAGCTGCTCATTATAAAATATGGGTGATGCCCACAGAAACAACAGTGTAACTTCTCAAATGAAATTAAAAAAAAAAAAAAAAAAGCTGTTGAAAGAGTTATCCAGTGGAGAGCATTTCACACAACATCTGCAAACAACATTAGAGAATACAGGTCTGAGATACCCCAAATCATCACCACATAGTGTGTCATAGTGCTTCTCAAGCTGGATAACCAAGTGAGTCCTGCTCAGGTTAGCTTGTCACTGAGGCTCAGTATAATACTTGGGTCTGGGAAGCTGGGTAGCTGAAGCAGAACACACTGTGTGTAGGCTAGTTAGCTAGTCCCCATCAAGAGGGCTAAATCGGCCCAGAAGCAGAATTGGGCTCTCTCCAAGTCTGAAGCTGGCTTGAACTTAGATTCTTCCACTCCATAACCCAGTGTGCAGTGTAGACATCACTAAGGGCTGTAGCTACTGTCTGTGTAAGGAGTTTTCTGTAATGGAAACTGCAAGTTGCAGGTATGTTGCAGGGTCCCACACTATTCTGTTTGTTGCTGACTTAAGCTTGTACTCATGGAGGGCTACCAATAACATTCACTTTCACCCAGAAGTTTTTCGCAGGATATCCATTTTGTTTACACGCAGCTTCCTTTCATAAGAGGACACCAGTGCCCTATTACATAGCCCAAGAAAGGGGCTGCGTTAGAAGGCTACACTGAATGACTGTGCACCTGTGAAGAGAGTAATTCTGTCACCTTACCACAGAAAGAGGAAAAGGCAGAACAATAATTTAGTGCAAACAAGTACCACATACTTCTATACAGCCATTCAGACAAAAGTGCTGTACCAGCCCACGAGGCTGCCCTTTGAAGTCACATCCCTAATTTCACTTTGTTGAATTACACAGGGAGAGAAAGGAAGAGGGGTGGCCATTCCAGTAGGGTACTTTGTGTCCCAATACCAGCTGAACACTGTCCTGACGGGATCCTGGATGTCTGAAGCCTAGCTGGGTGTTGCATGTTCTCAGCAGATGTGTACAGGATGAAACACAGCCCCCGGGCCCCTTGGTGTCTGCAGGGATGTAGGTGGTTGGTCCTGCATGCATGCAAGCCCGCAGCCTGACAGCTGCTCAAATGCAGTTTTGTCTGGCTGGGGAGGAAGAGGAGCAGTGACTTCAGAGAAACTTGTAACCACGGGACATCCCAGCAGCACAGGAAAGTGCTTCTGAAACAGCACACCCTCCCAGACACACTGTGCAGGAGCTGAGCACCTTACCTTGGCACTGGTATCCCTGCTTCCCAAACACGCCCCTGTTCAGAGCAAAAAACGAACATAATTTAACATCAGAAAGCCAGTCTTCTTGCAGACAGTTTACAGAAGAGTGAGTCAAAATGCAAGAAACTCCCAAATGACCAGACAC
The DNA here is from genome assembly GCA_025331215.1 of Actenoides lindsayi. Lineage (NCBI taxonomy): Eukaryota > Metazoa > Chordata > Aves > Coraciiformes > Alcedinidae > Actenoides > Actenoides lindsayi. The sequence goes on from WTSP01019856.1 coordinate 16,809, forward strand.
CCAGGGCAAAACTGCCCAGCCATAGTGGTGCAATTCACCACAGGGGTGTGAGAGCATAAGAAAGCACTGCAAGGGCCATAGCTTACAGGGCAGGCTGTCAACATGCACCTCATTCCCCATATTCCCCCTCACTCTGGTTTCTGACATACCTCACTTTATTACAACACACATTACACTTACTACACTGATCCCAGCAGCCCACACCCTGTTATTATCTCTCCCACTCCACGCTCTTCTGAGACATACCTAAGTTTTTCTCCCCCACATGTATCACCCCACATCTCACACCTCCGACTGCTTTTGTGTTCTCAGGCATTTTCTCTAGTCTTTCAAGCACCCGTTTTTCCTCAGCGCAATCTCAAAGCTCCACTCCAGTTAACACCTGGAGTCTGTCTTCAGATTGCTTGGGTTAATTTCCGCCCTCCCTGGAATAATATCTCCACTCACGAGTGAGGAACATTGCCCCATCTCCGCACCCTCAGAGTTTGCTTCCAGCAGCCAAGATACGTATCACCTCTGGCCTCTCTGCAGTAGACTCCAGCTTGCAGGGTTAAGCACACCCTGCTAAACCAAATGACGACGGGGAATGGCATCGATGGCCCCTGGCAAAGTGCTGGGTAACTGATTCAAGCTTAGGGGTAGCATGTCGGTCCCCAGAACTTGAAGGGATGGGAAGCTCCACACCACCACGTTCGAGCCGTTCTTACCAGATGAACTCCCTGCAGTGCGAGCAGTACGTGGGCTGTCGCAGGTAGGTAGCCATGAATTTGTGCCCGTTCACCTGATGCACTCGCCTCCGCATCGCCCGCTGCCGTTTCCGAGTGAGGTTCTTAAAAATCCGATCCCTCTGGAGGGTCCCTGGGCAGGTGGTAGAATAAAAAAAAAAAAAAAAGGAAAAAAAAATTTAAGTTTTCTTTGACGGGTTTTTCCCCTTCTTTTTGTTCACGATAAAATGGTTTCTAAGCGCCA